>JANRMT010062803.1:1297245-1327443 GCA_026402145.1 Polypterus bichir lapradei | reverse complement strand
GATAGATAGATAGATAGATAGATAGATAGATAGATAGATAGATAGATAGATAGATAGATAGTACTTTATTTGTCCCAAAAGGGGAAATTTAGCTTTTTACAGAAGCCCAATAAATATTATATCAGACAAAAAGCTACAACAATGTCCCCACTCAAATACAATATTACACTTTCTAAAAAAAAGGCCAGGATGCATCCTGTTTTTCCTTCCTAACCTCTCCACTGACTGTTTATCTTTTACTTCTCCAACGTACAGAAACACTCAGTAGAATATGAAAATGAGGCAAAATGAAATGTGTTACCCTGACATTGCATTTTCATTGTCACTCTGGCACAGACCTTACCCCAGCTCTTCCACTGTCTTTTTTTCCTTTCCCAATGTAACCTAGCTGTCAGCAAGAATGCTTGCAGTACAAATAAGCCAAACAATCAGCATTGTTTGCTTGTCCATATTTAACATATTACTTTAGAAAAAGATGGGAGGTTGTATTTATACCAAGACAGAACAGAATAGTTTCAAGCCATTAGGTAATATGTAATTTACTGTAAATGACACAACATTTAATTAACCTGCTTAGGCAGCATGTCAACAGGCAGTGTACAGGGTTCTCTGTAATGACTGAGGAGTGCAGCCAAGCCAAAGACAAAATAATGTAGTTTTTCATTCATGTGCTAGTATAAAGAAGTCACAGTAGCATTCTTTGACAGACTTGTACATTGTTCATAATGGCACTCAGTTTTGTTTTAATGATCTCCTTCACTACTACCTGTCAAGGACTAGAGTGTGTCCTATAAATGAGCTTGCTCTTGTAATTAGCTTGTTGATTTAGTGGGCCTCTCTTGACGTGATGTTACCGGCCCAGCACACCACAGCATAGAATATCTCACTGGGCATTACAAAATTATTGAAGATTTGAAGGATGTCACTTTCCACATTAAAGTAACACAGAAAAAAGAGCCTGCTCTGACTTTTCTCATATTGTTTCTCCTGTGTAAAGAGACCGGTGCAGCCTGTCTTGACGTGGACCCTCAAGTACATGCAGGAGTGCACCACCACTTCTACATCCCCTCTTTAAATACTGACTGGACAGAGAGGCTGTTTGGTGCAGCAAAAGGTAATAAACAGTTCCACAGTTTTGCTGATGTTAAATTGTAGACAATTCTGTTGGTACCAAGAAACAAACAAAAAAGCCCTAATATTTGTTTGTGTTGTTTTTTTGTAACAACAATCTTGTGTTTTTTCAAGGTCTTTTCCTTAAGAATTAAACGCTCAGATGTCTTCATGAATGCACTGCTTTCTTTTATAGTGGCAATGTGATGGCATAGTGCACTACTCCTATGTGATCAGAAATGGCCACAAAACCATTCACATATACATATTTGGACAACTCTTTTATCCAAAGCAATTTACAACATCTGAGATAACACTGGTTACATTTTCTTTTTGTTTTTTACAACTGGAGCACAGGTGAGTAAAGTGACTTGCTTAGGGTCACACAGTGTCAGTGGTGGGGTCTGAACCCACAACCTCAGAGCTGGAAGTCCAAAGCCTTAACCACCACACCACTACCTCCCTAATAATTAATAATTTATTACATTTATTTAGCACTTTTTTCACTATTCAAAGTTCACAGGCAGAAAAAAATACATATTATTTTATATAGTATCAATAACAACATGCACCATCATAAAGTATTTTACAGAGCTTATTATACGTTATTGAGATTTAAAAACTAAACCGTGTAACATGTGGACCAAGCACACAGATACAGTAGAAGATAAAGGAAGCTAAGCACTTGTAAACACCACAAGTTCTTTGATAGTATACATGACAGATTTTTACATGTTACATGTAAAACATACAATTACAGGAAAGCTGTCATATAAAATCAAGAAAGTGGGTACTTAGTAATAGTGATCAAAGTTACATGAATAGTCTGCAGAGATTCAGTACAGCTGCAAAAACTAATACTAGATAAATAGAACTGGTAAAAATGATGTATTCTGGTTTAAACTTTCAAGGCTAGCAGGCTGAATTAATATTATACAACTAATATTATATGTTTTAACATAAGAGACCATGCAAATTGTAGATTAAGGCACATCAACTAAAACAAAATACTTCTTCTTCTTTTGGCTGCTCCCGTTAGGGTTGCCACAGTGTATCATCCTGTTCCATATCTTTCTGTCCTCTGCATCTTGTTCTTTAACACCCATCACCTGCATGTCCTCGCTCATCACAGCCATAAACCTTCGCTTAGGCCTTCCTCTTTTCCTCTTACCTGGCAGCTCTATGCTTAACATCCTTTGCCCAATATACTCAGCATCTCTCCTCTGCACATGACCAAACCAATGCAATCGCACCTCTATGACTTTGTCTCCCAACCGTCCAGCTCTGAGCTAAACTTTTAATGCACTCGTTCCTAATCCTATCCATCCTCATCACACCCAATGCAAATCTTAGCATCTTTAACTCTGCCACCTCCAGCTCTGTCTCCTGCTTTCTGGTCAGTGCCACCGTCTCCAACCCATATAAAATAGCTGGTCTCACTACGGTCCTGTAGACCTTGCCTTTCACTCTTGCTGATACCCGTCTGTCACAAATCACTCCTGACACTCTTCTCCACCCATTCCACCCTGCCTGCACTCTCTTTTTCATCTCTCTTCCACAATCCCCATTACTCTGTACTGTTGATCCCAAGTATTTAAACTCATCCACCTTCGCCATCTCTACTCCCTGCATCCTCACCATTTCACTGACCTCCCTCTCATTCACACACATATATTCTGTCTTGCTCCTACTGACCTTCATTCCTCTCCTCTCCAGAGCATATCTCCACCTCTACAGGGTCTCCTCAACCTGCTCCCTACTATCGCTATAGATCACAATGTCATCAGCAAACATCATAGTCCACGGGGACTCCTGTCTAATCTTGTCTGTCAACCTGTCCATCACCATTGCAAATAAGAAAGGGCTCAGAGCCGATCCCTGATGTAATCCCAAAAAATAAAACAAAATACTAAATTCCTATATTGGTCTTGTAATGACACCCTGTTGTGGATCATCACATACATTGAATGTGGCAATGGACAATGAATTGGGTAATCGTGTATCTTAAATAATCTTCAATTAATTGTCAATGAATTGAAAATCTGTGCTATGAACTGATAATCACTGTTCTCCAACTGTCAATTCCATACGGTAGAGCGTGTTCATTAAAGAATGGGCAAAAAATCAAAAATCTAAATGTGTCAAAGTTCATATAGAAGAACACTCCTGATTGTGGTTGTTGCTAATGCTGATAAAGAAATACATAGAAAAGACTAACTCAGGGGCACAAATTTGTAAATGAACAATCTAAGCCTTTCAGTCGGGTGAAACTAATGTTCTTAAATAAAGATATTTTTTATTCAGTAATGTTTTCAATTTATTGTGTTAGTGAGGAAAGGGAAAATTATTTCAATCCATTAAAATCTCTGAGTGTAATAGGAATGCAATATGATAAAATTAGATGGAGTAAAAACCCTGTGAAAGCTTTATGCATGTATCTGTAATTCTAACAGAACAGTATTAAGGCCCACAGCAACATCCTTAGATCTTTTATACACTGCAACTTCCATCCATTTGTATTAATTGTTTAATACAAATCAAATTTTTAAATGTTGGCTACATTATGATGTAGCCCTTACTAGTGTTAAATAAATTAAACTATATATTTCTTAAATACAGTACATATTTTGATAGATTATTTGCTGTTTTTCCTTAGAAGAATTAAAAAAAATGTTTTTTTCACCCAATTAATTAATTTCTCTCTAGTTGGGGGCTGAAAGTCTAGGTTGACTAAGTCTCTAATTAAGAACAGAGTATGAAATTAAACAAGGGAGCCAACCCTTTAATAAACCTAAATGTGACTTAATAAAATAAATTATATCCACCATATGTATTGGGAAGAGAGATTAAGTTTTTTTCAAGGTACGCTTTCATTCCAACCAAACTTGTAATTAGAATCTTATTATTGTCTTTAATTGAGTTGCACACTTTACTGACTTCTACTGGGTTTTCTGCAGCCAAGCTGTACATTACATCCATTTTCAGTAGCCCTTTAGCTCAGGGGTCCTTAATAATGGTCCTAGAGGGCCACAGTGGCTGCATGTTTTTATTCCAACTAGAAAGTAATTAGAAAGCAGTACATGCTGATAATGAAACTTGGTATTGAACTGTTTGGCTTGTTAATGCTTGCATTCATCCAAGAGCAATTTTAATTGCACTGTAGAGTCTCTTTCTGTGAGAACATTATCCAAGTGTTTTGTGGACCAGAATAGATTTAAACGTAATGGTCGTTCCAATTCCCCTCTCATTCATTTCTAAACATTTTTTATCACAGATACTTCAAGGTAAGCACATCAGCTGGAGAAGTGCTGGTTTATTGGTTATCTGCATCTCATTATTAACTAATGTCTGATTAAGAAAACAGGCAACAATCAAAACTTAAATGCAGCTGCTAAAATCTAAAATAGACAACTAAGGGTTCTGAAAGGTAACAAGCAAGAGAACTAAAATTAAGCTCAAAAAAGTATTGCTTTAGTAGTAAATAAACGGGTTCTAATTAAGAAATTGGTTAAAGTGAAAACCTGCAGCCATACCAGACCTCCAGGACTGTAATTGAGGACCTCTGATCTACAAAGTAAGTAAAATTTGTATTTGATGAATGAAAGCACTAACAAGACATATAGTTACTAACTATCATTATCAGCAAGGACTGTCTTCTAATTCAGGGGTTCTTAAACTCGGTCCTGGGGGACCACTGTGGCTGCAGGTTTTTGTTCCAACCAGCCTCTGTTTTTAATTGGACTCCTGTGCTAATTAAGTGAACTGTTGTTTCCCAGATTCCCTGTTTTGGGGAAAAATATACAAATTAGAAAACTAAGTTTGGTAAAAAAAAAAAAAAAGTAGTAAAATGTACTAAGCAGTTATATGTACAGTATTTGTTTCTTTTTAACAGTTTTTTCATCTTGATTGTCATTCTAGGTGTTCTTATTGTTTAATTAATCTGTTATTTACTACTTTGTGGGGCTGACGCAAAATTAGTTGCAGCCTTTCACGATCGAGTGTTGTTTGCTTGGGTTTCTGCTCTGCTTGTTTTTAATTGTCATTATTAAGATTCAATGAAGGGAGCAAACTGCACAGAGAAAGGGTGAGATATAATAAAAAGAGAGTTAAGCATTTAAATTCATAGCAAAAACAGAAATATTTATAAGAAATGTTTCTTATAAATGTAAAAATCATGCTGCTGTGCTTTTCTGAATGTAGAATAAAATATAAATAAAACCAGCTAATTAAAAGAGATCAGTGCTATCAGGTGTTGTCACTGATTAGGAATCTGGTTGGAACAAAAACCTGCAGCCACAGTGGTCCCCCAGGACCCAGTTTAAGAACCCCTGTTCTAATTAGGACACTGGCTGGAATAAAAACCCGTAGCCACTGCGGCCCTCCAGGTCCATGATTGAGGACCACTGCTTTAGCTGATCAGTGTTGCAGGGAGCTGAAGGCACTGAGAACTTGAGAACAACATGCTTAGGAATGGAAATACATCCTTCATAGCTTTCATTCGTTTTCTTGGTGTCAATCAACATATTAATGTGTTTAGAATGTGGGATAAAAATGGAACGCTGAAGAAAAGCTACAGTGAACACTGGGAGAACATCACCCAGAAAGCCCCTGAGATAAAACATGATTCAGAGTCCAAATGCCATGAGGCAATAACAGCACTCACTGTGCTAATCTTGGTGTATCCTTTACTCTGGATTATGGCAAGCCAAATTAACATTTATTTATATCAAAATGTAGTGCAATATATCTGGAAGTTCATTTAGGATACCTTAAAATTAACAACAGATGTCTGAAAATATTTCTGTTCCAACACATCTTAAATGCAATTTAAGATATCTCAAAATGATTTCAAGATAATATCTTAAAATAAGTTCATTGCATTTGGAGGTATCTCAAACACATTGGCATTTTGAGAAATCGAAAAAGAAAAATTGCTTTTATTTTCAGTGGGGCTTTGTGTCTATTTTAAGATATGTTGACATGCATTTCAGATATCTGAAAATGGAAAGGAAGCTATTTTGATATATCTGGAAATATATTTGACATATCTTATATCATATCTTAAATTGTACTGTAGAAACAGAGCTTGTGATATCAGAACAGAGACAATCATTAAATGAGTTTTTTAAATATCTCCAACAAGAGGGAAGTTCAAGATATTTTAAATGCTTCTCAGGATATTTTAATTATATTTTGAGATATCTTAAAATAACGTCCTGATCATTTTAATATATCTCAGATTCATTTTGAGATTTCTTAAGTATACTTTGATATCTCAAAATAACTTCCTGCACATTTCAAAATATCTTCAAATAACTTCCTATGCATTTTATAATGTTTCAATTACATTTTGAGATATCTTAAATTAATTTTCTCAAGATATCTCAAATATATTTCTGGATACTGTATATTAAAGTAACTTTTTGTGCATTTCAGATATCTAAAATACATTTCAAGATCTCTTAAAATATCTTCTAGTGTGTTTTGTGATATCTCAAATTCATTGTGAGATATCTTAAAATAGACAAGAAGTCCCATTGAAAGAATAGAAAATTTAACAGGAATGTATATGTTATTTTGAGACATTTGAAGATGCATTTCAGATTCTCAAAAAGCCTACAGATTTATTTTAAGACATCTCAAAATGTATTTAAGATATCACAAAATGCAGAGGAACCCATTTCAAGACACCTTCAATTGAATTTGAGAGATTTTGAAATGCATTTCAGATACGTAAAATGTACAGTATATAATTTCAAAGTATCATGAAACCTATTCAGACTATCTCAAAGAGCATTTTGGCTATCGTGAAATAGATGCATTATGAGATATCTGTAACTTGTTTTGAGAAACCTTAAATGCATTTCAGGTATCTCTGAAAGTGAAATCATCTGCCTTAGATATGTCAAAATGTGTTTGTGATGTCTTGATATGCACGTGGAATTATTATGAGATATCTGGAATTACATTTGATATATCTCAAAATGTCTTGTAGATAGATACCTTACAATGTAAAGGAACACATTTTGAAATATCAGAAATGACTTTCAGATATCTTAAAAAGCGAACTGCATTTCAATATATCTGAGATTCATTTTGAAATGTCCCTAAATATTGATTTGGCTTGCCACACTGTAAAAACATTAGAAAAAAAAGCAAAAAAAGAAAGTTCAACATGAAAGTGGTAACTAGAAAATATTAAAAATAATCAATTAGAAAGTGATCATCTACCAGAACCTTGGGACTGTAATGCAACTGATGCATACATGGCCAATCAAACTCCACCACAGTAGCTGTGCAAATTATACTTGTGATAACAGATTTAAAAATAAATTAAAGAGCAAATGCTAAAGCTCTCTGGGGAGACCAGGGTAAAGAAATGTGTAGCACAACACAATAAGCATTTACATGGTTTTCAAAAGGGAAAAATCAAAAATGAGGACTACTAAGGGTCGCCTAATGGTTTAGAGGTACTATGCAGATTTTGAGATCCAAGGCTGGATGCCAAACTGTGTACAGTTTCTCTGTATGTCTGTGTATTTATTGCTCAATAACTGACTTAAACAAGCTCGTTTTTTTTCATCTGTACACTTAAGAATAATGTTCCTTTTGATGTTAAATCGGCACTTATTTTGTTTTTGATTTCTCCAACTACTGATTTCAGCTCTCGATTGTGGAAGAGAATTTCCCATCAGCCCAATGGCCAACAGGGTTTCTAACTGTTGTAACTTTTGTAGCAATAGGCTCTTTTTCAGCCTCAATGCCCTTCCGCTTCATTGGCTCTTTCCTCATCTCAGCTACTCATCATCCTTTAGGTTGTAGCTGCAAATGAACTCTGAACATATGGATTACAAGGCAGCCTTCTTTACCACTTCACCAAAGGGAAACTCCTGAAAGCCAAGCTGGATAAGCATTGGCTTCTGACTTGACTCTTATGAAAAGAAGTGGGACAAGACCTTTAGTGGTTCGTCATCAACGATATTTTAGGGCTCATCAGAGATCACTTGGGAAATGCAAGTGTAGGGACGGGGTAGCAGGGCTGTGTCCCTGTGTAATTCAGTCCTCATTCCAGATAGAGACACTCATGAGCAGACAAAACTAATAAACAGAAGACAACGAATTGACAGCCTAATTGTTTGAAACATGAAAGTGAGCTATGAATATGAACCAAAAAGAAAATAATTACATTTAGTCAATTTACTAAGCCAACTAGCCCTCTCTATATCAGCATAGATATAGAAATTTAAAGAAAAAATGGTAATACAGTACCTCAGAACCACCAAGAACTGATTTTTCACTATCAGTACACTCAGGTCACTAACCCACAAACTATCTCTTACATTTGTTTCTGTCATGAAATTACAGGTGATCCCGCAATGACACTTACTCTCGATTGGCCTTGAAATTTGCCCTCTTTAAACTTCTGCGGGGCTCAGCCACTCATTTAATTAAAGTCATCTTTTCCTGATTTTATTTAAAGATGATGAAAGCCCAGGGGCCGTAAATTACTGCACATGTTCATTTCCGTTCGTGTTAAGGCACATAATTGCTTTGCAGACATGTGAACCTTGAAAGTGTCCGATTAAAGCAGAAATCTCTTCAACTGTGTGCCTATTCTTTGAGAAACGGTTTAGAATCTATAAGCGGGGAAATTTACTTGTACATTTTCATTATATATTAATATATTTTAAGACAGCAAAATGTCCTTTGGGTTTTCAGCTGAACATCCACTACTGAGCCTTCAAGGCTTTCTGATTACAAGTTCTAATGTCTGCTGTAGACAACCTGAGACTTTTGTTCAAAAATAACATCTGCATTAAAGGCTCAAATTAAACTACAGTTGCTACACGAAGGACAGCATGATAAAAATGCATTAAAACACAAATAGTTCAATAAAATAAATAAATAAATAAAATTGAAGGTAGCTGAGCCGGTGAAGCATGAAATGTGATTGTGCTGATATCACAGAGCCCCCTCCTGGGCAGATGAATCACTTTTTTCAGATGCTCTGACAGTTTTCTGCCTACTCAATGACTTAAGATACCATCAGGAGAAAGGAGCATTGCGGAGCTATTGGAAAAAAAAAAAATTAATCCAATTAAATAAAAAACACAGACAGCATTCACAAATCAGTTCAGGCAGTTTTAAAAGGTTAAATGTCTATACTGGCTACATTTCAGTGACAAAAATATGACTTTTCTTATTAAAAATATTGTATAGGCAAAAGGCACTATATAATAAAAAGGAAATGTCGCAAACACATTTTTACAGTATTATATCAAATGCTAGGGCTGAGTGGAAAACTTGGAAAAGACCTGGAATATGTGCTTTTTGTCTCCTTTGTTATCTGCAGGTTCTCGATAATTACATTATTGTAAATAATCACAATCCTTGACAAGCAAGTGAATTATAATGAAATTTTAAAAAGTTAAAAAACAAAAAACAAAGAGACTCCTGTGCAGTTAACATCATGGCAGCAGTAAACATCTTCCTAGATTTCATAGTTAAACTAAAGAAAAGGTTACATAATTATAAATCTTGATTCTAAAAACTGGAGCAAGTAAATGAGTGAAGCACAAGACAGACATAAATCTAAAAACTCTGTAAACAGTTAATGCAAAATAAAAATAATGTTATATTTTAAATTTTAAAAATTGTCTCTGTGACACCTTCCATTATGTCACTGCAGAGCAGTTTAAATACTTAGGGGTAAACATCAAAAATAAATATAAGGCTCTTTTTCAACAAAATTTTGCTGTCTAATTGGAAAAAACTTAAACAAGACGTGCATAGATGGTCTACCCTCTATATCACTTTACCAGGGAGAATTAACACTATCAAGATGAATATCATCCCTAAGCTTCTGTTTCTATTTTAAAACATCCCCATATACATTAACAAATCATTTTTAAGAAATTAGATTCAATCATAACTTCATTTATTTGGAATTTGAAATATCCATGCATCCAAAGGGCGACCCAACAATGACCTAAATCAGAAGGCGCCATGGCTTTATCTAATTTTCAGTTGTATTACTGTGTGCCAAATATACAAGCTATTAAAACCTGGACATTGACACAAATAGATGAACATACACAGGCTTAGTCCACAAGAGAAATGAAATCCTGCAGTACTTCTTTATATTCCCTGCTTTGTACCCCAATAAATACAAAGTACCATCAATATACTAACAATCCAATTGCCCTTCATTCACTCAGAATATGGAACCAATGTAGGAAACACTTCAAATCAGAGAATATTTTTTCTGTGGCACCTCTACTAGATAACCACCTTTTTTCATCCTCTCAGACTTACACAGTTTTTAATATCTGGAAAATGTATACGAGTAAATGATTTAGAGATTTGTATATAAACAATTTCTTTCCATCCAGCAAATAATTACACTCCAAATTTAGCTTCCCATCAACACAATTTTTCTACTATCTCCAAATTAGAAACTTTACTAAATGACATCTGCCCAATTTTCCTCACCTCCCACCAATTTCTATTCCAGAAGAAATATTGATCAGTCCTGAAGACTCAGACTACATTTTTATAATATATAAAACCATTTTAAAGCCCCTTCCTTTTAAAGATCCCAGAGTACAGTGAGAAAAGGATCTCTCACTCAACATCTCAGAAACGGAATGAAAGGCAGCTACACACAGAAATCACTCTAGCTCCATATGTGCAAAGCATTCAATTTTTCAACTTAAAATCTTTTATTGAGCACATCTATCTTGTTTAAAATTGTCTAAAATGTTTTCAAGGCAAGAGCCAACCTGCAAATGTTGCAATCGAGCTCCAGCCTCACTAAGCCACATGTCTTGGGCCTGCATCAAATTAACATCTGGACAAAAATGTTTAAATGCCTCTCAGACAGCCTTGGTGTCACAATCACTCCTAATCCATTAACAGCCATGTTTGGTGGACCCCCAGATGGACTTAAAGTGGAGTAGGACAAACAAACTGTAATGGCCTTTACTTCACTATTAGCACGTAGACTTATCTTACTCAACTGGAAACATCCTATCTCACCTCTGTTAAGTCAGTGGATAACTGATGTTATATATTATTTGAAACTGGAAAAAAAAAACAAATTCTCAATTAGAGGAACTATTCAAAGCTTTTTAAAAACCTGGCAGGATCTAATCAGTAATATTTTAGAACAAGCATTTTCCCACTTTACTACTCTCAAAGTTTTACTCTGGCTGTTGTCCTTCCTCGCTTTCTTGATTTGAATTTAGTTTTGTTAAGTTTGACTTGACTGTATGGATTATGTACTTTTAATAAATTCAACAAAAGATAAAAAAATTTAATTAAAACCCACTTTATCATATCTGTAGCTCTTTCTTGCTTTCTTTCTTAATATTTAGGGGTAGAGTTAGGGTTAGTGTTATTTCTGAATATGGTGTAGTAATGCTTACTTATGTTGACCTAAAAAGCATTTCTATTTAAATATGCATGTACATTACCTATAAAAAACATCATATCCCTATGAAACAGTCACTTCTTTTGTCTTACAGATTGACATTAAAACCTATTAAAACATCTTTATCAAATTTTATTACACATTTTGCCTTACAACAGTCAAGTAACAAGAAAAGGTAACAGTTCTGAAAGTCAATAAAAAAAATTAAAAAATCAAAGTAACAGTTAAGTGATCAGATACTTTATACAGCCACCATTTATTTTAATGACAGACATCACTCTCTTTAGGTATGCCTCTACCAGTTTTCCACTCCTAGACTGGGGACTATTTGCCTGATTCTTCCTTGAACAATTGTTCATATTTCTTGGTGAGCGTCAATAGAAAAAGGTACATTCACAGATTTTCTATTGAATTAAAGTTGGGGCTCTGACTTGACCTCTCAAGAGCGTTCACCATCCTATCCTTAAGCCATTGCATTGTTTTGTGGTGGCGTGTTTAGGGTTATTATCATGCTGGAAGAGGAACCACCTGCCCTTCTTCAGCTGTCTGGCAGAGGGCTATAGACTTTCCTCAAGAACTTATGTGTTATTGGAAGTATCCATTTTACAGTCAGTGAAGGCCAATCCTTCAGTCCCTAATGAAGCAAAATACCTCCACAAAATGATGTTACAACCACCATGCTTCACATCAGGTATGGTGTGTTTTATGGGGTGTGCTGTATTTGGTTTTCACCAAACATAGCACTTGGAGTTCATTCCAGAAAGTTCAATCTTGATCTAATCTAACCATAAAATCTTTTACCTCATGGTATCAGAATCTTCCAAGTGTTCCTTTTTTTGCAAATTACAAACAACACTCAGTGTGGTGATTGTTCAGAAGAAGCTACTTTCTGGCCACCCTACCATACAGGCCAATTTTGAGTAAAACCTGTGTGATTGTTATTACATGCACAGATCAACCAATCTTAGCCATAGACACTTGTAAATCCTTCAAAATTGCCATTGGCCTCTCAATAGCTTCTCTAATCAAAATTCTCTTGGCTAGGTCATCCAGTTTGGAGGGCAAGGTGTTGGTGGTGCCATACACTTTCCACTTCTTAATAAAGTTCTAAATGGTACTCAGAGGGATAGGTAAAGCCTTACAAATCTTATTGTATCATTCTTCTAACCTCTGCCATTCCATAACTTTATCCTGGAGCCCTATTGAGAGCACTTCTCCAACCATGAAGAATACTTTGCATTTCTTCTGATGTAATCAGAACCACTACAATTGATGTCAGATGGAAGCCAGTTAACCTGGTGTGTGACCCAGAAGGTGATTGGTTGTAAATAAGCAAGTTCATAATGGTTAGTCTAAGGGGTTGATCACTTATTCAAACCAGGTATTTCACAAATTGAATTTTAAGAATTGTTAACATTTTATTTTCATTTTGATGTTGAGCATCATAATGTGTAAATACAGCTGGAAATAGTTATACCGGTATTTAATTTATTTTAATTTTCAAGGTTTAATGGATTTTGTATAGGTTCTGTATTTGTTAGGCATTCTGATTTCCAAATTATTCAGTAGTGTTTATTAACTGTACGTCTTTCTTTTCTGATGCCATTGTTCTTTCCCATGTGTTTATTGCAAATGGGATTGGACCACAACAAACAAATCTGTATTATTATTATTATTATTATTATTATTATTACCCAGTTCTTAGCCCACATATTAGTAGTTATAGTCTGGAGGCACCAAGGCAGACCCATCCCAGGAACACCAATATTCACTCATGCCTTGCGTTCTTAATGACACTTAAACTGACATGAATATGTAAACTTAACACAGACTGTGAGACCACGCTAGCATTCAAACCAGGTCCCCTGAAACTGAGGGACAGCAGCATTACCACAGCATGGTGGTATTGTGTTACAGTTCATTTTTATATATATACTAGCTGTCCCCTGTGGCTCAGCCCACGTAGTAGTAAAACAGGACAAACTTTAAAAATACATTTTTTTTAATAATGTAATAATTTGTATTGAGAAGAATTTATATTGATGCTTTTGCATCCTAGGGCCTCCTGATATACAATATTTTTGGTTTTGCTATCGGGGTGAGAATGTAGCTGTGACCTCTTTACCAAAAATGTAAAAAGTTGGCAAGGTATCTTTTGCCAAGAGGAAGGTAGGTATGCTCCAACATCAAACGTTGCAACTGTATCTGATCATGTTCAGCTCTCGCGTGAGGAGAAGACCATGTGGCTGTGATATCTCAAACAATGCACAGGTGCAGTCTAAAACACATGTAGCTGTGATCTCTTTTTTAAAAACATCAAATGTTACTCTTTAATAATCTCTAGATTATAATGTCTGCTGAACAAAACAGGTATCGCTAGCTAAGCGGAGACAAAGTACGCTCAAACAGAGGCCGGCGTGTGAGTGAGGATGGCCCCGTCTGGCTCCCTACTCCTGGAGTCCCACCTCCTCCTCCACTTGGCCTGCAACCTGTCTCTCAGGTTCAAATAAATTGGTGACGCTTCCAAACTATAATACTTGGCACGATGACAGAAGTCGCAAAATCAACTGGAATGTTCAAGCAAATTATAGAAAAAAACCCAATGTAAATCCGTTAAGTAGTTCTCTTGTGAAAAGCGGACAAACATACAGACAGACATTGGATTTTATATAGAGAGAAATTTGTGGTAATAGACTCTTCTCAAAGTAAATTTTAACTGTTTATACTGTAATGTAAAACAGTATTATGTTTATATGACATAGCTTAAAGGTGATGCCATATAATTTATACATGAGATTGATATCTGACGGACTTTAAAATGCCATAATGCAGTGGACTGCAAGGCCAACTTCTGAAGCAGGCTCCAGGATGATCTTTACCATTTCAGCAATCTTCCTCAAAAACATTTATGTAACACTTAATACTACTGATGGTAAATACTAAGTTATACAAGATCTATATTTACAGAAGAGATAGTCCAGAAGAGTGCCCTACCCCAGGGTCAGGTTTTATTTGCTGCATGAAACTGACATATTAGAATTCTTTTTACACTTTTTCTCTCAAGAAGAAATAATAAAAAGTAGAACGTTACAATCATAGAACTCTGGTTTTCCTCCCACATTTCCACAGATGTGCAGTTTAGGTTAATTTGTAATTCTTGTGTAGGTGTATGCGCGATGGACTGTCTCCCAGTGCTGCTGACATACACTCCATTCCCTGTGACTCTGTATTGGATTAAACTGGCTTGAAAATGTTATACTATTAAAAGTTGCAAGAAGTTTAAAAATACACTGTTATTGTATATGCATAAAATTTGCAATAATACGTGTCATATATTCAATACCCTGCAGAGCATCATCATAATTTTGTGTCATTTTTTCTTTCCCACACACACACTGGGGCCAATTAGTGATGCCAGTCCACCCAACCTGTCTTTGGACTTTTGAAGGAAACCAGAGCATCTGGAGGAAACACACACAGACACAGGATGAACATGTAAACCTCATACAGGGAGGACCCAAGATCCATCCTTCCATTATCCAACCCGCTATATCCTAACTACAGGGTCACGAGGGTCTGCTGGAGCATATCGCAGCCAACACAGGGAGCAAGGCAGGAAACAAACTCCGGGCAAAGCGCCAGCCCACCGCAGGGCACACACACACACACCCACACACCAAGCACACACTAGGGACAATTTAGAATTGCTGATGCACCTAACCTGCATGTCTTTGGACTGTGGGAGGAAACCGGAGCACCCGGAGGAAACCCACGCAGACACGGGGAGACCATGCAAACTCCTAACTGCGAGGCAGCAGCGCTACCCACTGCGCCACCATGCCACCCAGGACCCAAGATATGAACCCAAAATAGAGGTGAGCACAAATAACCAAGATGGTGATGGAAATTGTGCAAAATAATTAATAACAACAAAAGTAAAGCTTAAATCAAATAACTAATGGAAGATTCAAAATCTAAGACTTTAGTAAATCCTAAAACAAGTGTTCAAGCCTTGTAGATGAATGCAGAAAAATGCTTAACAAATTAATATTGAACCTGTTCATACCATACCATACATTTTTGTAAATCTGCTTAATCCTCAGCAGGGTTGTGGGAGACTGGAACCTATTCCGATGATCATAGGGTGCAAGGTATGAACAATCTTCTGAACTGAGCGCCAGTCAATTGCACCCTGAACACACATACATGCAAGGACCAATTTAGTGTTGCCAATCAATCTAACCCACATGTCTTTGGACTATGGGAGGAAACAGGAGCACATGAAGTACCATTTCAAACATGGGGAGAGCATTCACACTCTATGCAAGGAGGACCTGAGACTCTGGTCTCCATACTGTGGGGCAGTAGCACTACCATTGTGCAACCAAGCCATCCACATCTTAATGTGAGGTGTAAAATAATCCATATAAAAAAGAAATAGAAATTCTTAGTCCCATATCTGAAATCTTTGGGGCCACATGTGTTTAAAAATTTTACTGCATTGGGTAGTGTTAGTAGAGATCTTTGAATGAAATGTAAATGCACAAAGTTTAATTTGTAAAAAAACTCTGTGTTTCAGTTTGCAAAAAAATTGCTTTGCAAATGAAATCACATTTCACTTACAGAGAAATTTATGCTATTCACACAAGAAGAAAAGCATATAGTTCTTCTCTGTAACCATTTTCATACATTCATTGTACATGTGTCTTATCATCAGAGCTGGTCAATCAGTCAGGTGACACTTGTGGCTGCCAAGGGCGCCGGCACCTGAGAAGCAACTCTTATGTAACTCAATCAATGAGCATTCCAACCCTTTCCATTACGTCTGTGCTATGGACAGTGAGGGGCACCATTTTGGTAACTCTACAGGGCGCACATCGTCTACCTGCCTATGGCTCCATATGAGCTCCAACAAGCACTGCTTGTCATTTATTACTTAAATAAACATTTCTCAGAAAAAAAGTGCATATTCTTAACTAGGATAACTTGGTAAAAGCGTAAGGAAGCAATGGTGACATTCCATGTAGCGAGATTTTGCTGTAGAGAAAACACAGTAACGTGCACCATGGTGTGCTTTGGTGTGGAAAATATGAACATATCACATTTTTTGAAAATGCACTGCTTTCAAGTGCAGTGGTGTAAGTCAATTTGGTATGCATTACATGTGTTACATAGCTGCTTAAAAGAACATACTTAAAGAAGAAAATGTGAACAAGGCTTTAGGAAACAAAATTCCTTGTTTCCATTCGTCCACCCATTATCCAACCCGCTATATCCAAACACAGGGTCAATGGGTTCTGCTGGAGCCAATCCCAGCCAGCACAGGGCGCAAGGCAGGAAACATACCCCGGTCGTGGCATATACACCCACACACCAAGCACACATTAGGGACAATTTAGGATCGCCAATGCACCAAACCTGCATGTCTTTGGACTGTGGGAGGAAACCCCCTCAGACACAGGGAGAACATGCACACTCCATACAGGGAGGACCCGGGAAGTGAACCCAGGTGAGGCAGCAGTGCTACCACTGCGCCACCATGCCGCCCCTATTCCTTGTTTTCTACTTTTTTAAAAAACTTTAAAACTCCCAGAAATACATGAGTTTTTTGCTTCAAAATTGTGAAATCATCTGCGAAATGTATTTTCATTTCAGTTTCGCAAAACTAAATGCAAACAGAAACTTGTCTTGTCTTCAATTTAAAACATGCAACCCATTTTGAAGGGGCTTCCCATTTATGGACTACTTTTACTTAATGGAGTTTTGTGTATTTCATACTGTTTTAGTAAAACATACATGACTTTTGAATATTGTAAGCATACAACTGGATGACTTCATGTGTGGATTATGTACAATGAGTAACATGAGATTTATTCATAAACATTTTTGATACTGTTTGCGGTTTTCCAGTATTGGTCATCATTTGGTAAAACGTTGTCTTGTTCTTTCTCCACAAAAACTTGAGAAGAAAATTTTTTCTCAGCCATCTGGTCTGAAAACACAATAGAAAAATAGGAAGAAAATTAAACAAGAAGGAAAACATCTGACTTGGCAGTTACAATCATAGTGAAGCATTATGCAATGGTACTGCTGTTTGCGTAAAGAAACTGCAGTAGTATTTCGTGGCACAGTTCTGCTGAATAATTTGTTAGCTGAAAGTTCTCAGTGTTGATGTGTCAGAGACAGGATGCGTGTCATTGTTCATAATGGCACTCAGTTTTGTTTTAATTCTCTCCTTTGCTACTCCCTCCGGGGGGTCCATAGTGCATCCCATAATTTAGCCTGCCTTTTTTAATTAGCTTGTTGATCAGATCAAGATAAGAGATCACTTGACCAAAAATCCATCTGTAAACGCACATGCGATGAGATTGTGATCTAACCAATCAGCCCACATTTTGAGGTGATTTGAAATTCTGAGTTGCTACATTTAGCACAAATCTGAAAACAAATGTGTTTTCTATCTTGCATGCAACAACCATGCAAGCTGATTTGAATTTAGGCTTTAATATGGACATTGGAGTCCCATTTCACTGCCATGCATAAATAGAATCTAGCTAAATATTATTCATATAAAACATATATATGCAAAATAAATGTTAATGGCAGGTCTAACAGGAGCCTTAGCTTTAGTAAATAAAAGTTTAGTAAAAACTAAATCTATAAATAATGATCACTATTCAAGAAAAAAAAATTACAAAAACAGATACAGCAGATTCAGAAATGATTCAGATGCCCTCAATTTTTACTCATTTTCTTATGTTGCAGTCTTGTGATAAAAGCATTTAAATTCACTCTACCCCCACATCAGCCAATATTCAATACCCCAGAATGACAAAATGAAAACAGGATCATAGAAATTTTTGCAAATGTATTAAAAATAAAAAACTGACCTATCACATTGACACAAGTATTCAGACATAGACCTTTTACTCTGTATTTTATTGAAACCCCTTTGGCAGTGATTTCAACCTCTTGGGTATATTGCAAACAGCTTTACACAACTGGATTTGGGGATTTTCCGCTATTCTTCTCTGCAGATCTTCTCAAGCTTTGCCAGGTTGAATGGAGACCGTCGATGGACAGCTATTTTCAAGTTTCTCCAGAGATGTCTGGGATCTGGCTAGAGAATTATCAGAGCTGTCCCTAAGCCACTCCTTTGTTGTCTTTACTCTGTGCTTTTGATCATTGTCTTATTGGAAGGTGAATCTTCAGCCCATTAGGAGGGCCAGAGGGCTCTGCAGCAGGTTTTCATTAAGGAGAAATCAGTACTTTAGTTCGTTCAGGTTTCCCACAACCCTGTCTTGTCACTTAGTCCCGGCTGCTGAAAAACAACTCTACAGCATGCCACCACCATGCTTCACCATTGGATTGCTGATGAGTGGTGCCTGGCTTCCTCCAGACATGATGCTAATCTTGGTTTCATCAGATTCGAGAGAGTTGTTTCTCACAGTCTGAGGTACCATTTTGCAAACTCCAAGCAAGCTTCCGTGTGTCTTTTACTGAGGAGAGCCTTCTGTCTTGCTACTCCATCATAAAGCCCAGACCATAGATTGTTACAATGGTGGTTGTCTTCATCAAGCAGCTCTCAAAGTGCAAAACTGAACGCAATAAACTATAATACAGTACAGGAGAAGCAGAAGGGTTTTGTATACTGTAAGAACTGAATTGCAACTCTTGGCAGACTAAAGTCTGATACTTTTATTACTCCTCAGGAGCAATATTGTCACACAAATAAAAAATTTTCCTGCTTTGCTGAAAAAAAACAAGACATTTAAAGGTCAATTGATCCCATTGCCAGGAACTTTCCAATTTCAGGTGCTCTGTGTGCCTTGTTATCATAGCCTAAGACCAATTTAAGTGCAATTTGCACCAGCGAAAGTGTTTACACATCGACACACTAGAGGCAAAAGGCTTTTAAAGTATTTGAACTCGTTTTCGGTCAGGAAAGCCAGCGAGATGTAAAATGAATTTAACAGACATTTGCTAGCTCTGATTAGCTGGTCAGAGTTTTCTCCATTTTTTTTCCCCCCAGTCTTGTTTCGTATTAATGAGTGATTTCAAGGCGAAGTCGTGAGGTGACATTGTTAATACACTGCGGAGCAAATTGTTGGCAGGCAGGAGGCTGAAGTGTCACTTTCGGAGCCAAACCTATTATTTCTTTGGCTGCATTTAAGATTCAATTTGGCTTTTGCTGAGGATTAAAAGCACAAATTCTTATGTGTGTCGGTGTCCACTTTGTTTTTTGCCTTCTTCCCCACTGGCTTTCTTTATTTAATATGCCATCCCGGGGAGAACTGACAACATACAATATAATATTATTAGTCTTTTCCTGTAATGCAGTGAGGCTGAACACTCTTACTCTGGGCATGGAAACAAATTCTTTTAACTGCAATATAAACTTTAAGGCATGAAGATTAAGCAAATAGTCAACCTCAAAGAAGTAGCACTGCTACGTACTGCTTCATTTTTCATATTACTATACATTGTGCACTAATTCATCTGAGATGGCTGCAGCTGGTAAGATCACTGCATAGTAATTTTATAGCACCTTAATCAGTCTCCAGTTTTGTAAGACATTTAATACAATACATCAGTCTGACTTTATGTACAGTACTGTGAACCTCACACAGATGACAATGTAAAGAATAGATATTTGTCACGCTCCAGTGGCCTCCCACAATATTTAGGAGGAGGACGCCAAATTATAAATTATATGCCATAAATACAGCTAATGTTTGTTTTATTATGCTATTCAGTACTGGAGCCTTCAGTTCAACCATTAATGGTATTATTGTTATCTAAATTCCACTTTAGAAAACTATCTAATTAATAATAATGTGGATACATATTTGTTCAGGATTTTTAACATAATGCATTTCCCATGGAGAAATGTATTGCATGAACCATTTGCAAATTAAATTTTAGTTAAAACAAAAATTTCATTCAATATAAAATACTGTTAAACAATCGATAAATCAAAAAACAAACATGCCATTTAATGAGCCGGTCTAGTGATGCTGCCTCAAAGCTCAAAGGCTGTGATATAGCCTAAGGTCTTGGAGTGTGCATGCTCTTCTTATGTCTGTGATTCTTTTTAATCCAATTTTCCTTTCACATCCCAAAGGCATGCAGGTTAGAGAACTTAAAAATGGTCCACAGTGGGTTTACATATGACATTGAAGGGGACTGGTACCTATACAGTGTTGATTCTTTCCAAAAACTCCACGCTCCTATGATAGGTTCCAGTTACCCATGACCCTAAATTGAACTGATTAAATTCAGTTATTGATCATGGAACAATGAATAGCTTAATGAGGTTCTTAAGACTAATGGTATTAAACTAAAAAATGTTTTAAGGTATTGCCAACATTAAAATGGAGGACAGGAAAGTATAAACAAGCCAGAGAAAATAAATCTCTGTACCCTATGCTTGGAATCCTAATGCAAGACAAACTCGATCTGCCTTAGGCCAGCTGTCTATGTAATCTTTAGCCTGTTATGGTTCAGCATGGGATATTGCTCTGGCTTACGTTTATTTTTTTATCTATTTTTTTTTTTATTTATTGATATTTTGAATTGGGGCAGCACGGTGGCGCAGTGGTAGCGCTGCTGCCTCGTAGTTAGGTTCACTTCCCGGGTCCTCCCTGTGTGGATTTTGCATGTTCTCCCCGTGTCTGCGTGGGTTTCCTCCCACAGTCCAAAGACATGCAGGTTAGGTGGATTGGCAATTCTAAATTGGCCCGTGTTTGTGTGTGTCCTGCGGTGGGTTGACACCCTGCACAGGATTGGATTCCTGCCTTGTGCCCTGTGTTGGCTGGGATTGGCTCCAGCAGAACCTCCGTGACCCTGTGTTCGGATTCAGTGGGTTGGAAAATGGATGGACGGATGGATATTTTGAATTATTAGTTTTGTGTATTTTGGTACGCATTTAAAGATACCTTTTGAAGCAAAATCTACTTTTTGAGCCTATGTAGGCTGAAGTTTTTACATTTATTTTAGAACAATTTTTTAATTATTTATTATGAAGTGTATCTATGTTTCTTATATTCTGGGAAACACCCAAGAGGTGGGGCCTCCACGATGTCACTTCTAAAGCACTGCCGTCTGCCATTATTTACTGGTGGAGGAAATGGATTCCCTTGGAATGTCATTGAACTTTAAAGAGTGTTGTATTGTGTGTACTGTTTTCATTTAATTTTCTGCTTTATTATGGATTTTTGTTTCCGTTTTGGATTTTGCTCTATGATTTTGTATTTTAACTTGTTTCCTCTTGCCTTTTTTTTGATGTTTTTATTATTTTTGTTTATTTCAAATAAATTTCATCATTAATAAAGATTGTTATTTGCCCTTACTTGTCTTATTTATGTTTTCTTTTATATTTAAAATATTTTGAGGTTTAAAGGCCAAATTCCCTTTTTGGGCCTGTGCGGGCTCATGCCAGCCTGTGGAGTCTGAGGGTCAGGCTGCCTGAGGTGAGACCTGTTCTAGGTAGGCTAGGCAACACCCTGGCTTGGTTTACATTTTTTTCTTAGAGGCCTGCACTCAAATCATAACATGCTGGGCAGTCTATAATGTACAAAAAGTTATGCTAATGTATCCTATCTATTGTTACATTTTATCCCAAAGGCAGTAGGAACAGTTGGGTAAAACAGTTAGTGACTTCCAATACCAGATCTGGACACTAACGTTGTGAGGTGAAGACACAAACATGATGTAAGTGGCTTGAGACCTCCAAAAAGCTCCACAGAATGCAGACTGGTCTGGCTGGAGGCTGACTTCAGACCAGCTTGCTCTGCTGGCTTCTGTCCTAACAGACCCCGAAACAGGGGTGAAAGTTGAAAAAGACTATAAAGTTCAAGAACATATAAAAGTGACTTACCAGAGAGAAAAATCTTAAAAATTCTTAACTAGTAGAGACAAATCCCACAAAGAATCTTCCTAATAAAAAATACTTAATGACAGTGACAATGAAAAAATCTCATGACAGAAGTGAATACCCAAACCAGAAATATCATAAAAATATAGCAATACTTACAGGACTCCAACAAGCAACTCACAATGACCCACTGGTTGGGTCTCTGTCAGATAAAGTCAAGGAAAAGAGCCAGCAACAGTGACATCAGAGTGGTCCTGCCTCCTGGGGCTCCATCCACAAAGTGTATGGAATGTGATTGCATTTAAAGACACAGTAAATAAATATTTACAAACCAACATGACAGAAATTAGATACAATCTAAAAAAAAAAGAAATTAGAAATAGCAAAAAACAATAATAAAACATAAAAAACATAAGAATCAGACTATTATATACTGTAACAAGTAAGATATGAAAGGGAATTGTATAGGTTTAGCAACATATAATCTTAATAATGTTAAAGCAATATTTTTACTAGCAGCATGATCAAGAGTATGCTATGCTAAAATTGAATCATCAGTCTTGAATGAAATACTTATATCTAGGGGTCTTTCTAAAATTGGCTGGTCAATCATTCTGGAGTGTGGGCCCCAGTAGTTATTGTCGAAGATCTTGAGATTGCAATGAATTTTGGATCATAGGCTTTAAAAAGATCTGTTACTATTACAAATATTAGTACAAGGGTAAAGATATAACTCAGTGTTCCTTGGTGAGGACACAGTTTACGTGGATCTTTCTTGATGTGAGATTCAACTCAGATTTTAAGCCAAGAAGTGACTATAGGCCATAGATGGTCCACTGTATCTTAATTTGGTAACATTGTTCCCAGTCCAAAACTGTTATGTGATTCCATTGTTATTATGTTATTATTATTGTTATTATATAATAATAATAATAATAATAATATATATTATTATTATATTATTGTTAGGCGGTTGTGGCGAGTGCCCTCTTCTACGTGGTGGTGTGCTGGGGAGGCAGCATAAAGAAGAAGGACATCTCATGCCTGGACAAACTTGTTAGGAAGGCAGGCTCTATTGTAGGAATAAAGCTGGACAGTTTAACATCTGTTGCAGAGCGACGGGCATTAAGCAAACTCCTGTCAATCATGGAGAATCCACTGCATCCACTAAACAGTATCATCTCCAGACAGAGGAGCAGCTTCAGCGACAGACTGCTTTCACTGTCCTGCTCCACTGACAGACTGAGGAGGTCGTTCCTCCCCCACACTGTGCGACTCTTCAGTCCCATCTGGGGGCGTAAACGTTAACATTATTCAAAGTTATGTCTGTTTTTACCTTTTACCTGCATTTTTATTACTCTTTAATTTTTGTATTTATTTATTTTTTCAGTATACTGCTGTTGGTTTATGTGAATTTCCCCTTGGGATTAATAAAGTATCTATCTATCTATCTATCTATCTATCTATCTATCTATCTATCTATCTATCTATCTATCTATCTATCTATCTATCTATCATTGTTTAAGACTTTCTTGCCTGCTCATAAATGTTTAGTTTTTATAGTGTTGTGTTTTCTGCTTCTTTGCACTCACTTTTTCATGTTCATAATTTCATGCCCTATTTTGGGTGATAAATTTGTTTTCACCTAACTGTATTGTCTCCTGTTTATGTTCCTTTGCCTGTTTCAGATTTTGCATGTTTACAGTACTCCAATGGTATAATTTTTCTACTTTTCAGACAGCATCATAAGATATTGATGTTTCTTAGTTATTGCCTTTATTTTTTCTTTTATCATATTCTAATAGGTAATAACATTGTTTACTGGGAGAACTTATGCTGTGGCCTATCAGGCACTGCATATGCAACAACCTAATCAACTATATCTTGATAGTGAATAGAATTCACTTTCATAACGCTTCTAAAGTTTAAAATATAAAAGCAAAAACATTACTAATAGAAATACCACCAGTTTAACGTCCAGATTTTGAGATTTTTTTTACGCTATTGCAGTTTGAAAGGCAATTTTTAGACCATTGCCTGTTTTTCAGGTTTGAATTGTTTCATTAACCTCAGCCACTCAGACTACTTTAAACAAGAATACATTATGTTAATGACAGACATACAGTATTCGACAATCACAGGCGTTTAGTACTGACTGAACATGACACAGCATCATTCCACTGTCGACTTTATTGGCTCAGCTTTGTTGCAGGAGATGCCACACTGAGCAAACAACCACATCCGAAGGGCCAGTTTGTCAGTGCTTACCTGACAGAAGGCAAGATCCAAATCATTAGCCAGCAGTATGTTATTTCTCTTGCTCTTATCATCACTTGACTGTAGCATGACTACCATAGCACACCTACAAATACAGATAAAAAGGGACAGGGGGTAAACTGCAAGCAAAAGAAGGAAGCAGTGACATAAATTGGCCCCGTGGGTGTTGGTGCCAGTTTTCCCTGCTGTGATCTCATATTATATTTAAAGCTGGTTACTTGTAAGGCTGCCTGCCAGCTATGTGGAAGGCTTTAACTCAACTATGCTATACTGAAGAACACATGCTTAGAAAATGAAAGTTTTCACATTTTATTGTTATACAACATTAAAATGCAGTGGATTTAAGTTGGCTTTTTCGATACTGATCATCAGAAAAAGTCTCTAATGTTGAAGTTAAAACAGATATGAAGAAAGTGATGTAAATCAATTACAAATAAAAAACACAAAGTAACTGTAACTGCAAAAAAGCCTCTATTTACTATTATGTACTAAGACCTTAACAAACACTTCTTTTGGCCTTCATAACACTTATAAAGCATCTATAGGTAAGGTATTCTTCTCTGTGTTGTGTGGCACAATGACATGACAGTAAAATGACTTGTTAATATCAAGGATTCACAGATCTTATACTAAATATGTAATATCAAGAGAAATGTGTTTCAGTTAAGCCACCTCAGACAACTCCAAAGTGAGGCCGTGTTAGTAAGTCACATGGCAGAGAAACACTTTACTGATGCTTTTGTAAGTGTTAAGAAGATTCAAAGAAGTGTTTCTTAAGGTAATAGTAAATGTGTAATAGATGCATTTTGCAGTACCTCAACTAAAGTGTTACCATAATATTAAATTAAGTAGACATTTTTCATCATATTTTTGTTCACACATTATATACTGTGAATATAATGTATGCCGAATTCTACAATGGTGATGCACGATCATCAGCATTTGAAACAAGCCGAGTGACTTGTACGTGTGGCTGCTTGGATCATTTCTGATGAGCCCTGATCTTTTCATTTCGCTGTAACCATAGAGTAGTTTTGAAAATGGAGAGTAACTAAATAAGGAGTTAAACTAATTACAGGGATCAGGCAGTATTTGGAGAAGTTGTTAGACTGAGCAAATAACCTTTTGTTGATCTATAAAGGGTTGGCGTGATTTTCATGACTAGGAGCAGCGAAAAATAAATAATAATACACAATCTTACTGAATTACTTATTTATAATTCCGAGGCATCTTCTTCTTCTTTGAGATGACTTGGATTGATTTAGAGTACATCAAAGTCTTCTTCCACGGTTGTTGAAATTCCATTAATTATGGAGAAAGCCTCAAGAGAGCCCGCGAACAGCGAAATAACTCTGTGGTAGGCATCTTCAGTGTAATATAAAATTAATGGCTTTTTAAAAATAAGGGCTTCTACTCTTTCCAACCCAATATTAAATTCTGTCAATATTCCAGCTCGTTGCTGAAGCTTTTGCCTTCTGGATTTTGTAAATTTCCACTTTGTATCTGTTTTTTATTTTTTTTAACATCATATTTTCATCAGTGATGAAACATGCCAATTAATGCAGACCTCATGGAAATGATCAACTAAGCTGAACTGAAAATCCATCTCCTGTAATGATTTGGATTGCTTTATGTTATTTCTGTGTGTCACTTCCCTTTGAGCCTAATAATTTTTGACTAATGTCTCCATAAGGTGAATAAGCTTTCAGTTTCACTTTATTTGAACATGTAATAGAAGCCAGAATTAAAGCAAGCAAAGACATTTTGTTGTTCAGCACATGGTCTATATATACAGTGGCTTGCAAAAGTATTCGGCCCCCTTGAACTTTTCCACATTTTGTCACATTACAGCCACAAACATGAATCAATTTTATTGGAATTCCACATGAAAGACCAATACAAAGTGTTGTACACGTGAGAAGTGGAACGAAAATCATACATGATTCCAAACATTTTTTACAAATAAATAACTGAAAAGTGGGGTGTGCGTAATTATTCAGCCCCCTGAGTCAATACTTTGTAGAACCACCTTTTGCTGCAATTACAGCTGCCAGTCTTTTAGGGTATGTCTCTACTAGCTTTGCACATCTAGAGACTGAAATCCTTGCCCATTCTTCTTTGCAAAACAGCTCCAGCTCAGTCAGATTAGATGGACAGCATTTGTGAACAGCAGTTTTCAGATCTTGCCACAGATTCTCGATTGGATTTAGATCTGGACTTTGACTGGGCCATTCTAACACATGGATATGTTTTGTTTTAAACCATTCCATTGTTGCCCTGGCTTTATGTTTAGGGTCATTGTCCTGCTGGAAGGTGAACCTCCACCCCAGTCTCAAGTCTTTTGCAGACTCCAAGAGGTTTTCTTCCAAGATTGCCCTGTATTTGGCTCCATCCATCTTCCCATCAACTCTGACCAGCTTGCCTGTCCCTGCTGAAGAGAAGCACCCCCAGAGCATGATGCTGCCACCACCATATTTGACAGTGGGGATGGTGTGTTCAGAGTGATGTGCAGTGTTAGTTTTCCGCCACACATAGCATTTTGCATTTTGGCCAAAAAGTTCCATTTTGGTCTCATCTGACCAGAGCACCTTCTTCCACATGTTTGCTGTGTCCCCCACATGGCTTGTGGCAAACTGCAAACTGGACTTCTTATGGTTTTCTGTTAACAATGGCTTTCTTCTTGCCACTCTTCCATAAAGGCCAACTTTGTGCAGTGCACGACTAATAGTTGTCCTATGGACAGATTCCCCCACCTGAGCTGTAGATCTCTGCAGCTCGTCCAGAGTCACCATGGGCCTCTTGGCTGCATTTCTGATCAGCGCTCTCCTTGTTCGGCCTGTGAGTTTAGGTGGACAGCCTTGTCTTGGTAGGTTTACAGTTGTGCCATACTCCTTCCATTTCTGAATGATCGCTTGAACAGTGCTCCGTGGGATGTTCAAGGCTTTGGAAATCTTTTTGTAGCCTAAGCCTGCTTTAAATTTCTCAATAACTTTATCCCTGACCTGTCTGGTGTGTTCTTTGGACTTCATGGTGTTGTTGCTCCCAATATTCTCTTAGACAACCTCTGAGGCCGTCACAGAGCAGCTGTATTTGTACTGACATTAGATTACACACAGGTGCACTCTATTTAGTCATTAGCACTCATCAGGCAATGTCTATGGGCAACTGACTGCACTCAGACCAAAGGGGGCTGAATAATTACGCACATCCCACTTTGCAGTTATTTATTTGTAAAAAATGTTTGGAATCATGTATGATTTTCGTTCCACTTCTCAAGAGTACACCACTTTGTATTGGTCTTTCACGTGGAATTCCAATGAAATTGATTCCTGTTTGTGGCTGTAATGTGACAAAATGTGGAAAAGTTCAAGGGGGCTGAATACTTTTGCAAGCCACTGTAAAATCTGTTAACTTGCTCTGATTAGAATGTGTAAAACTGGGTGGTTCCTCATCACAACTAAAAGCCTTGGCTGTTTTTAGCATGGCAGTTACAAATAGGAATTAGGTTTAGGTTTCCCTTCTACTGAGTAATATTTGGAGGACTGCTAAGTTTAGATTTTCTTTTTGATCTACTGTTCTCTTCTGTCTTTCTGCTCTTGTTCTTGGACTTTACTTTGGGATTGTGTGTTTGTGGGACTTGTTAACTTAGGATTGCAACTGTTGTGCATTTTGGTATATTTTTTTCCATTTTGTTAAATAAGTCCTAATTTATAAAGATTATTTGCCATTTGTGCACAAACCAGGAGTTTACAGCCATTCTCCTCCTTGTAAGACTAATTTTGGGACTTTTCTAGTTACTCCGCATTTCTAGCCACATCCCAAACTCAAGCAGCAGGCTTCCAGACCTACACAGGCCCGAAATGGGGCTCCAGCTTTGAAACAGTTAAAAAACACTTTTATATGTCCCAAATACACAACAATGCCCTTCAAGGGAGAAGATGAACCTCTGGCTTGAAAAGCCAACTTGAAACTTCCTCCAATATAAAGAACTAATTCACATTGACTGCTTGACCATTTACTGCCAGGATGCTGCATTATCAATCTGTGCATAAAGTATGTGATAAATAATGACCTCTATCAAAACTCAGAAAAAATGTAAAGAAATGTAATGTATTACACCACCCAAAAACAATTCTATGGCTATTCACTAGATGGCAGCACAATGGCAGGTAACTGAAATGTGGCAGCAGAGATCGCCAGCACACTGGCTGTATCTATAGTGGCAGTATACTGAGGTACAAATTATATCATACCTTGTGCCTTGACAGGCTCAGTGACATACGAGTTAAATCATACCTCGCATTCGAAGTGTTAAAAAAATGAAAAATAAAGGAAAGCACAAGGAAAAAGCAAAACAAGGTAAAAAAAGAAGTTCAAATCATAATTCATAAATCAATTCCAAAGGCAAAGCAAGAATAATCAAAAAGCATAACATTCAAGAAGTACTTACAACAAACTCTGAACTCCACACCAATCAATAAACTTCTGCTGGGCCATCTCCTCAACTTCAATATAAATGTCTTGGGGTTATACACAACAAAACACAACAATCAAAAGGAAACAGTGTAAGTCCATAATATATGAATACTAAATTGTAAATAATCACAACAGTATTAGCAAATTTACATAAAACAATAACACAAATGCAAGACAAATAATAGTTCAAAAACAAGTAATAAATCCTTATTGAAGCAAAACAATCAATCAATATGTGATTATTGCTTTAACAGGGTTTAGACTGCACTGTAAATAATTTAAATGATATATTCTTCATAATAAGCACATCCACTTCCATGTCTGTTTTCTTTAAACCACATCTCTCATTCCCTGCTCCCACCCATAAAGTATATGCATGTCCTAGGAAATGGAAAATTAAGAACTGGCAAATGTATTATTGTGGATTATTAAACTGTAACAGTCAGTTTGTGGGATCTACGATTGCTTCATTCTAGTGAAGGAACTGAATGAAATAGCAGTTTACTTATTGAGTGTCAGATTTGTTTGCTAAAATAACAGCAACATCCACCCATCCTTTCACTGCTTATAGTCCCTTTACCTTATTTGGGGTCTTAGGGAAAGCCTTTAATATTCTAGGATATGTGATGGAGAAAATAATGCCAGTTCTGAAATAAATCAAGTTTTTTTTTTTTCTTTTTGATACAGACAAATCTAGTGACAGGTTACACTCAAATGTTTTCACATAGTGTTTTCATCATCTACTGTTGGGCAGTTTCTGTCACAGTTAAGTCTTTTGTATGCTGCTTAAGGGCACTTAAAGGTAAAATAAAAAGTTGTAAGGAAAGCCAGATTATAACATGACTCCTTTTTTCCTTTTTTCTCCCTTTCTTTTGACTCACACAGTGATCCAATTATCTACCTGACAATCTGCCACTGCTTCCGATTTCTACCTCCCTGTCCTAAAGCAGTGTAGCTGTTGCCAAGCAACATGGCTGTGAAGCATGATGTGGATTATTTGGTTGGAAAAATCGAGATCTGCAGCTGC
>JANRMT010062803.1:1154494-1262245 GCA_026402145.1 Polypterus bichir lapradei | reverse complement strand
GCGTATAGTGACAGTAAAAGGCATTCTATTCTAGAAACAATTTCATACTGTACTCACCATTTAATTTGACATCTTTGGGCTGCAGGAAGGGAGGAGGAGGAGATATTTCCACACAATGTCCATCTTTGTTTCGAAATTACATCCACAAACACATGTATCTGGGCTCCGACTGACGCTACTAACGCTCTCGGTTGTTTGTTTACAATCGCGCAAGCGGATACACGTGACCGCATCCGTTTCGTAACGCAAGATGTGGATCGTAAATCAAAATAAAAAAAATTATTTTAAACTTCCCGATAATTTATTATAAATTTTATTAATAAAATCAACAACTAAAACACTTTTTTGAATAAATTCTTTATTTAATTTAAAGTACCCGCATGCAAAGTTACTTCTTCATCTGAAAGATGGCTCTGTGGTTTCGTCATTATTTACTTCCGTATTCATCGGCAAAACCGGCATTGCGCTGGAAATCTTGAATCTGAAATGATACTCGTTGTATAAACCGACCCCCAAACTCCAAGCCAAAAATCTAGGACGAAATTCTCGGCTTGTATTCCGGGATCTACGGTATATTAAAAGGAAGTTGCTACTTTGACAGCCCAGCCAATGATAAACAAAAATCAAAAGATTTAAAGAGGGGTTCCCAAACATTTGGGAATATACATTTGACTGTATATACTGTAACATCAGTTACCCACTGACTTAAAAGAGGTGAGTAAGGATTCTTCCAGTTGAGCAAGATAACTCTACGTGCCAATACTGAAGTAAAGGCCATTACAGTTTGTTTGTCCTTCTCCACTTTAAGCCCATCTGGGAGTACACCAGACACAGCTGTTAGTGGATTAGGAGGGATTGTGACATCAAGGCTGTCTGAAAGGCATTTAAAGATTTTGGCCCAAAATGATGTTAATTTGGTGCTGGCCCAAAACATATGACCCAATGAGGCTGGATCTTGATTGCAACTTTCGCAGGTTGGATCTTGCCCTGGAAACATTTTGGACAATTTTATACAAGACAGATGTGCTCGATATATAATTTTAAATTGAGTAATTCTATGTTTTGTGCATATGGAGCTCGAGTGCATTCTGTGCATTGCTACCTTCCACTCCTTTTCTAAGATGCTGAGTGAGAGATCTTTTTCCCAATGTACTCTTGGATCTTTGAAAGAGAGGGATTTTAAAATGTTTTTATATATTACGGAAATGCTTCAGAGTCCTCGTGACTGATCAATATTTTTTCCAGAATAGAGGTAGGTGTGAGGGGAGGCAAACTGGGTAGGCTTTTTTTAACAAAGTTTCTAATTTGAAGGTAGTCTAAAGTGAGCTTCTGTTGGGCTGGCCAGAGAAAGTCCATTTTAGAGGCTTCAGCTCCATTTGCTGTGTTTCTGACTCAACCACTCAGCAATGTCGACACACAGCATAGGTTGTTTCTGTTATGTTTCAGACAGGGCTCCTTCCTGATATTAAATTATAAGCCATTAGAGCCAAGGTGACAATTATATAATGGATTCCGGCTTTTGTGCAGTGATAAAGGAGCAGGGCCAACTGTGTATAGTGCTAGTGCTATCAGTAGTATAGTCACATGTAGAGAGTACAGTGACATTCTTACCTGCACATCTGACCAGGAACTGTACATTCAGACAATCTACTAGAAAAAAGCAATATTAGAGACGAACCTAACATGAAACTGTTATCTCACATGAGACCCGAAGGTGAAGCCACCTGTGTTCCAGAATGAAGAGAATATGTGACCCTGGAAAATGGCTTCTATGCAGCTGGGAATGAGAAACCATATAAAGGAGCTCCTGTGTAGAATCTCTGTGCAGGCCATGGCTCAGCAGGGATTCTAAATAGAAAGTAACACTGAAAGAGCACTGTCCTTTTATTACTTTTTTATGGAGTTGTTTTCACAATTTCTAATTTACCCTTCAATTCCCTTGTCTAAATTCAAAACTCCCACAGAAGCACATTTTAAATCAAATGGTCTTGTTCACATTTTAATTGTTAAAAAAAAAAATCACAATATACTTTGGTTTATTAGATTTAACACCACATTTTGTGAACACATCTTGCCATCTAAAGATCCAGAATTAAGACCTTAGTCACTACAATATTACCATAATGCACAGCAAATTATCCTTAAAGCCTAAGGGCCTACAGCTTTCATTTCTCCATGCGGTAAAATATCATCCTGTAAGAAAGGGTTCATGTGACAGGTTTTACTGCCTGTTTACTGCTAATTACTTTCTTCAAATCAATTTAAATGAGACCAGAAGAAAATAATTGCACGACATTACTCTATAAAAGCCCATTTTTGAAAATGTACAGCGCTAATGTTTAAAGGACAAAGATGATATCCATGTCACATGGACATGACATGGCGCAAACGCTAGTGGATGGTAGAATCAGATGGATGAATCGAAAATAAGCTCACACAGTTAAATAAAGGACTTACTGTATAGCAGAAGCTGGGAATTACTACAGCTACTTCAGACCCCCTTTGCAAATGGGGAATCTGTGCAAAATGTGGTGCAGATAGATTAAACAATGTGGATTTGCATACTGGACAAACAAACACACATTCAACTTTATATGCTAGTTATATATTGTCACACAAGAAAGCTGATAGAACAACTTACTGGCTTTGGGCAGGTAAGGAATATAGGAAGGATTAGGGGTAGTCTCAGTCCTTGACAGCTCCTTGTTTGTTTTGCCTAGACTGCGGGGCGATTCCATGGGTGAACCCTGATGTCACTTCCCTCCCATGTCCTGAGACTCTGACACTTTCACCCAAGGCCCTATATAAGATGAAACTGAACTGGAAGTTGCTGTTCATTGTTGACCATGACATCAATGTGGACAGTTTCTTCCTGGAAAGAGCTAAAACTCCTAGTGTTAGGTATTTTATTTTCTTTGCATTTTCCAGTTTTTTTTTTTTTTTTTGCTGTATTAAAAAGGCTGCACCCTGTTCAGGATTTGTTTCTCTCTTATGCTAGGGGTTGTTGTGATATCCAGTGGGCCTGAGGACCCTAACAGGATGAAGTGACTTAGAAAATGAATGAATGGATATAATAAATCTATAAATATAAATTATATACACCAATAAGCATAAAGTCAGTCACTCATTTGCTAACCTGCTTATTCCTGAACAGAGTCAAGGGGTGGGCGGTGCTGGGGCCTATATAAACTAGCATAGGGCACAAAGCAGGAACACCCCCTAGACAGGGGGCCAGTCCATCACAGGGCAAACTCACAAACATCCCAATCACTCACTAGGGCAATCCACCTAACCTTTTATGTCGGGGTGAATGTATGTGTGTATATATGTATTTATTTATTTCTTACTAGCCGTCCCCCATGGCTCCGCTCATGTAGTAGTAAAACAGGTCAGTTAGGAGGGCCCCAGCCACTCCTGACATCACACTTCCCACTCCCCTCAGCCCGCAGCCTCTGTCTCGGTTCCTGCAAACGAACTATGATTCTTAGCGTGGTGAGAGAAGTCGCAAAATCAACTGGAATGTTCAAGCAAATTATAGGAAAAAACCTGATCTAAATCTGTTAAGTAGTTCTCTCGTTCGCTAGCTAAGCAGAGGTAAGGTATACACCTCGAGGCTGGTGGATGAGTGACAGGGTCCCCTCTCCTCGGCCCGCTGCATGTCTCTCAGATTCAAATAAATCAGCACCGCAAGCGAACTATGACACATAGTGCAAAAGTTGCAAAATCAACTGGAGCATTCAAGCAAATTATAGAAAAAAACCAATCTAAATCCTTTAAGTAGTTCTCCCATAAAAAGCGGACAGAAATACAGACAGACAGACATTGGATTTTATATATAGAGAGATATTTTGAACTTTCCTCAACATTTTGAGCTTGGAAAAGGACCATTATAATCATTATTATTAAAGGAATACATTTTTTTTAACTGTTACCCATCCCACGTTGCTTGAAGTAATGACTGATAAAAATGTTTCATCTCATGTCATCATTGATGGGTTGGTATTCTCCTTATAAAAGGTGAGATGATGTGCTAGCATTGAAAACGAGTGATCACAATAGTTTGTTCATCAATCCATCATTAATGTTCCATTAGATATTACCCTAAACTATGCTGTAAATGAATTAGAGATTACTATAATTCTATTAAATAAGAAAAGATTTTAATCCAATAATGTTTAAGAAGAGTACATTCTCAGAATTTGACCCAGTGAAGCAGGGGCCTTTCAACATTGTTCACAATTTGGGTCTTGACACATGAGTTGAGAAATATGTCTGTAACATACACTTTTGAGTTAGGTTAGACTATATTTTTCACATATTGAGTATTTATGTTATTAAGAGCTGACTTCCTTATTATAAAATCTGAAAATTAAATTGAAAGGTCTCATTCCCAACAATGTCTCAAGTTTCTAGTGCTGCAACCTTTGAAAATACTGTTATAGTCTAGCTTGTTACAACCAACATCATTACTGAAGATAAAATGTTTAATTTAGATAACGAGGAATTGCTACCAATGTTGGCCAGTTTTATGTTTTTAAAATAGGGTCAAAGTAAAAGTATATGAATATACTTGTATTAATGTCACCTTTTTAACACTTTGGTGGATATTTCTGAGTAACAAGAGCAAATGACATCCTCATGCCCACTGCTTACACCTCCTTGCCATGAATTCTACAATCTTTGACTTGCTGCATGCCCGGCCTGATTGTGCACATCGATCAGTGTGAATTAAGCTGTCTGCAAACACACACACCTTGCATTGGCTACTTAGTGACAGAGATGCATGGTAACGCATAGGACTTATCTAATGATGGATTACACTTGCCATTTTGTTAAACTGAGCCACAGGGTCAATCATCTCTAATAAATCTTTCCTTGCAAGCAATTTTTTTCTCATGTTAAATAAAGAGCACCTTTTCATTTGAGAAGGTCTTTATTTGTGAAGCATATATCTATCTCAATATCACGCATATGCATCACTGAAATACTGTAAGCAACACATGTAAAGGTAGAATCAATGTAAAGAAGTTCTGTGCTCTAAAGAAGGACATTCTGTCTGCAGGAATTTTTCATATAGCGGTGTTTTCATATAGCGGCACTTGTATGAATAAGTCCACTGTCAGGACGTGTGCTGTCTGGCTTTGAATTCCATATATTTAGGAAAACAAAAGTTATTATTATTATTATTATTTCACTGACACCTTTATCCAAGGTGACTTACAATATTTGAGACACAATTGCATTTCTTTTGTTTTTCCAATTGAGGCTCAAGCAGGTGAAGTGACTTGCTCATGGTCACACAGTGTCAGTAGTGACATTTGTCTAACAGTACTGGTGTCGGTCGTTGTTAACCCAGGGCTCTACTGATCCGGTATGGAAATTTGTACTGTTCTCCGTATATTGATTTTGCTAAATTTTACACCGGATGCCCTTCCTGACGTAACCCCTCCCCATTTATCCGGGCTTGGGACCAGCATGAAGAAACACACTGGTTTGTGCATCCCCTGTGGCTGAGTTAGATTTGAACCCACAATACCAGTCCAAAATCTAAACCACGACACAACACTTAGTTATATTAGTTTTCAAAATCCTTTTATTTATAGAATTTCAAATGTGCACTTGAAATCTTAACATCATGTTATATTCAAGTAGATTTCAAATGAGTTTCAGCCAGCCATATTTTATAAAAACTTTGAAACAATGTACAGTACAGTTTACTATTTAAACAGATCACAAAAGTAGGCTTCAATGAATATTTACAGGAGCAGAAACTTTATTTCCTGAGGTTGGCCAATGAAAATCAGAAAGAAGAGCAAACCATGAAGCTGTTTTGGCTGACATTAAACTCTGAAGTTTTCTTGGGTATAATTCAACAATTTGCTCGCTTGAATTTGGGAATTTTTCTGCCATTCGGAGTGATGGCTCTGAGGCGAGGGATCTGCGCCAGTAATCAGAAGGTTGCTGGTTCAAATCCTGTAAATGCCAGAAGTGATTCTACACTGCTGTGCCCTTGAACAATCCCCTTAACCTGCAATTTCTCTATCCTGGGTATGATGTTAATCTGCATCCAGCCCTGCAAGCAGGCCCTCCAATTTGCAGGGAAAACTTGTGGGTTGGTGGCAGGATTGGCACTCCAGCCACTGTAAAAAAACCTTACACTGTTCCCGTCCATTCGAAATAGAGTGGTGCTGAGGTGTCACCTGTTGTATGGCTGTGCTCAGGTCCTAATTTTGGATCCTGTGGTGGGTGCGGCAATGCCCTGTATCAGTGCCTGCCTCTAACCTCTTCTCTGTCTCTGTAGATCAATCTCTGCCATGTGGACAGCTATTTTCTGGTATCTCCAGAGATGTTCACTTGGGTTCAAGTCTGAGGTCTGGTGGTTGTGCAACTCAAGGACATTCCCTGAGTTGTCCCTGTTTTGTCTTTGCCTAGTATTTGGGGTCATAGCTCTGCTGTAAGATGAACCTTCAGCCCAGTATAAGACCCAGAGAGCTCTGGAGAAGGCTCTCATTAAGGATATCTCTCCACTTTTCTCCTGTCAGCTTTCCCTCAACCCTGTCTAGTCACCCAGTATCTGTCACTGAAAAACAACCCCACACAATGAAGCTGCTACCACCATGCTTCACCGTTGGAATTGTATCACACAGGTGATGAATGGCTGCTCAGTATGGCTGGATGGCCAGCTCTAATCATTCCAAATGTCTTCCTTTTAAGAATAATAAAGGCCACTGCCACTAACACAATCCAGTTCCTTCAGCCTTATAGCTTGATTTTTGATCTAACACACATTGACAACCGTGGACATTCTACAGACAGGTGTAGACAGGTCCTATCAAATGAATGGACCACAGGTGGATTACAAACAAGGTGTAGAAACATCTCAATGGTGATTAATAGAATGGTGTGCTCCTGAGACAAACTCCAAGTGTCATAGCAAAGGGCCTAAAAAACTTGTGACAATGTGTTATTTCAGTGTTTTATTTTTAATAAATTAGCAATACAGTAGTTTTTACAGTCATTTTTTGTGGTTTGTCCTTCTAGGGTATTGTATTGCTTAATGTAGGAAAAAAGTCATATTAAATTATTTTAGCACATGGTTGCAATGTAGCAAAATGTGAAAAATGTGGACTGATGAAAATTTCAATGGAAGACATTTGTAATTTTAACTGGTCAGTATTTAAATTTAATTACATTATATTCTTAATTCATAGCTATTCTTAGGAGTTGCAGACCTGCTGATTATGTCAGCATTAGCTAGGGAAGAACTTGGAAATGCCATACAGCCAATTCACACCCAGGACCCCGGATCATGATATGGCAGTGATAACCACTGTGCCACAGTGACACCATTAGATATCTGGAACTATATATCCCAGTCAAAATTTAAAGTGAAATATCTTTAATGGGGTTGAATTAAAGATATCTAAAATAAAATGTTTTATTAACTGGTAATCTAACATATCCTTAATTAGAATTTTGATCATTCAAACTATAATTAAAGACAGCTTGAATGGAAGCTTTTCTTTTTAAATTGGTTAGCAAGTTAATACTGGAAATGCCTAAATTATTAGTGTTGATTTACAAATACACTCCATAATACTTAAATATTTAACATTTACTCATAACTCACTTCTCAAGCCAACACAATGCACTTTATGCTCGATAGCACTTTATTCACTGGGAAGAATACCTTAGTAGGGGCTAGAAGCCACTTCACTCACTAGCGGATTCACAGATATGTTGGATGACCTCCGGATCGCTTCTTCTGAAAAGGCAACACTTCAGAATACTTTAGCAAAGGCCAAGAGCCACTTCAAGAGCTGCTGTCCTGTTGGGATTCATGAATGTGGCACTCCATTCCCAAAGAGCAACCTTTGCAAGGGCTGCACAAATACTCTAACAGAAGCCAAGAGCTCGCTTGAAAGCCTTCCCTTGCTGAGTCACATTCAGATCAGTACCACTGAAAAAACTTAATGAATACAGCTTGTTACAATAACACTCATCAATCATTGCTAAAAGTAAGTAGACAATAGGGCAGCTTCAATGAGGTAATACCTAAATGTTATTTCAATCATTACTTATGTTTATTTTCAGGAAAAGCTGACATAAATGGAGGATATGAAAAACATTCAACCTGAACAATTGAAATCACGGACACACAGCAAACATTGTATCAGGTGGCTACAGCTTTAGTGGTCCAGTCTTTGTTTCTAAAGGCAAATCTAAAGAGACTATGCCGGAGAGCTGAGTGTAAATGGAGAAAAACTAAACTGATTATCCACTATGAGATATCAAAGGCTAAAATAACAGAACACAACAACATAGTCCATCTTGAGAGGCGGTGCTATTTCTCTAGAATTATAAATAACAATGCTAGTAATCCCACAGTCTTATTCTCTACAATTGATCATCTGCTAAACACAGGTCACTCAATGGAATGGCTCTAAAAAACTTCCAATGAAACTTGTGAGGCTTTTATTATATTTTTTAATCACAAAATTAATAATAATAGAAATAATATAGTACAGCTCTCCAATACTGATCCTCTTAAACTCCGGTACCCCATTTTAAACAAATTAAATTCTTTCACCAGATTGATAGATTTACCTGATTTATATAAAATAATTTCTCATCTGAAACCCTCCACCTGTGTCCTTGACCCAATACCAACAAGTTATTTCAAAGAAGTATCTGGCATTCTTGACATAGTAAACTCAACATTAGATACAGGGGTCTTCCCAGACTGTCTTAAGACTGCTGTAGTTAAACCCCTCCTCAACAAAAATAATCTTGACTCCTCTGCTTTTGAAAATTTTAGACTTTTTTCTAACCTGCCATTTTTAAGAAAAATCTTAGAAAAGGCAGTCATTCTGCAGCTAAATGACCACCTCAATAAACAAGTTTCAGTTGGGTTCCAGAACAAATCACAGTACAGACACTGCACTTGTTAAAGTAGTAAATGACTTGTGGGTAAATGCAGACAGAGGTCATTTATCTGTTCTCATCCTCTTAGATCTGAGTGCCGCATTTGACACCATTGATCACAATATTCTTAGAAATCGCCTTAGTCAATGGGTGGGCCTCTCTGGCAGTGTCTTAAATTGGTTTGAATCCTACCTGGCAGGGAGAAAATTCTTTGTTAGTTGTGGCAATTATATTTCAAAGACACTTGATATTCTATACGGTGTTCCACAAGGCTCTATCCTGGGTCCATTGCTGTTTTCGACTTACATGCTTCCATTAGGTCAGATTATCTCAAGGCATGACATTAGCTACCACAGCTATGCTGATGACACACAACTGTATTTATCAATAGTGCCTGATGACCCTGACTCTCTTGGTTCACTGACACAATGTCTTATTTGTGTTTCTGAATAGACGAGTAGTAATTTTCTCAAACTAAATAAGGAGAAAACAGAAATTATAGTGATTGGCAAAAATGGGTATAAAGGGTATTAGAAATAAACTTGATCCATTAGGATTAAAAGTCAAGATTGAGGTAAAGAATTTAGGGGTAATTATTGACTCTGACCAAAATTTTAAATCACATATTAATCAGATTACTAGGACAAAATTTTTTCACTTAAGAAATATAGCAAACGTTAGACCTCTTATAACTTTGCAAGATGCTGAGAAATCAGTTCACACTTTTGTTTTCAGTTGGCTAGATTACTGTAACGCACTTCACTCAGGACTACCCAAAAAAGACATCAATTGATTTCAATGAGTGCAGAATGCAGCTGCCAGAATCTTAACTAGGAAATGAAAAACCGAGCGCATCTCTCCAGTTCTGATGTCACTACATTGGTTACCTGTGCCATTTAGAATAGACTTTAAAATACTACTTATGGTTTACAAAGCCTTAAATAATCTCGCTCCATCCTATATCCCGGAATGCCTTTCACTTCTCGTACACTCCAATTGTAACCTTAGATCTTCAAATGAGCTTCTGCTTATAATTCCAAGAGCTAAACTTAAAAGAAGTGGTGAGGCAGCCTTCTGCTGTCATTCACCTAAAATCTGGAATAGCTTACCAATATAAATTCACCAGGCTAATACAGTGGAACGCTTTAAAAACTGCTAAAAACTCATTATTTTAACATGGCTTTCTCATAGCTTCATTTTAATTTAATCCTGATATTCTGTATATCCATTTAATTATCATTATCATTCATGATGGCTCCGAAATCCATACCAACCCCTTCTTTCTCTGCTGTTCTTTTTCCTGTTTTCTGTGGTGGTCATCTGCGTCATCACCCCATGATCAAAACACTGTGCAGTCCCTACATTGATGGATGGAAGGCCAGAGGTCCACATGATCATCATCTTCAAGTTCTTTCACGTGAAGCCTGAAAACCATGAGGACTGATTAAAATCATATATGTTAGGTAAAATGCCTAGAGGAGGTTGGCGGTCTTGTGGACTCTGAACCCCTGCTGATTTTATTTTTTTTTCTCCAACTGTCTGTACTTTTTTTTTTTTTTTTCTGTCCTCCCTGGCCATCGGACCTTACTTTTATTCTATTTAATTAGTATTGCCTAATTTTATCTTTAAATTTTGTCTTTGTTCTCTTTCTTCATCCTGTAAAGCACTTTGAGCTACATCATTTGTATAAAAATGTGCTATATAAATAAATGTTATTGTTGTTGTCTCCTTAAGACAGGTGTGATGCCTGGTAGCAGAGGGATGGTAATTGGCAAATCTGACAGAGTTGTCTTCTCTCTCTGGAAGCTGTGCTGTTTCTGAAAATGCTTTTAAACTCCTTTCTTTTATAGGGTGCATTTGATGGCTATTTTATGTAAGATTTGCAACAGCTGAAACTCGAGAACTGATAAATTACCACGGTCACGTTAATTGTAAGTGAGGTTACTTTTAGCTAACTTTGAGAAAAATGTTGATTTATAAAGTCAGAAGCCCCTGTTTCACATCTTCTTATAAGCATATTACACACGGGTTAGTTTTTCTGAGCTGAAACGTATACATAGTTAAAATATTTTACTTTTACATTTGATGTCCCAGAATACTTTAATCTAATTGCATGTATTTCAAACTCTTATCCCATCTTCTGAAAAATATCCTATGAGTCATTGTGATGTGCCTGCATGTGTTTGACACTTGCCTGCTAGGTTCCTGTCAAAAGTAATGCTTGCTTTGGTCACAAAGTTTATTCACTTAAACGCTACATTTAAGTAATCCAAATATCCATCCATCCATTATCCAACCCACTATATCCTAACTACAGGGTCACGGGGGTCTGCTGGAGCCAATCCCAGCCAACACAGGGTGCAAGGCAGGAAACAAACCCCCTGCAGGGCGCCAGCCCACCGCAGGGCACACACACACACCCACACATCAAGGACAATTTAGAATCGGCAATGCACCTAACCTGCATGTCTTTGGACTGTGGGAGGAAACCAGAGTACCCGGAGGAAACCCACGCAGACACGGGGAAAACATGCAAACTCTACGCAGGAAGGACCCGGAAAGCGAACCCGGGTCTCCTAACTGTGAGGCAGCAGCGCTACCCACTGCACCACCCCAATCCAAATATTAAAACACTAAAATAAAACACACAAATTAAATATTACAGGTTGTATTTAGCCAGCCATTATCCAAACCGCTATATCCTAACACAGGGTCAAGGGGGTATGCTGGAGCCAATCCCAGCCAACACAAGGTGCAAGGCAGGAACAAATTCCCAGGCAGGGCAAGCTTGTATTTAGCAAACATTACATTTCTGTCCTCATTAAAAGCTAATGAATTGGCAGTGAACAAAGCTGGGTGTTGGAGTAATTCTTCTCCATGGCAATTTGGAAAGTACAGCTCAACAAAAAGCAAGCACAATGAATAAGCAAGTACGTTGAGTCAAATCTAGAGTGCATAGGTGAGTGGACACAGTGAACACACAGTCTTTAAGGGTCACCCAATGCTTCCATTTCATCTGCTGGTATCAAATGTTTGCATCAGGTTGAAAATTCTTATTGAACCCAGTTAAGAAAATATACTCATACTTTTAAATCATTCACTTGTTACTTAGCCATGTTCCTAGAAACTGACAGAGGACAAATTACCATCCAGTTACATTTAACTCCAAAGAGAAGCATTACATATCAAAGAACTTTTAGGAAGTCTTAAAAAAATCTAAATTCAAATGACATCTAATTCTGAAATGCATTCTTGCTGCAGACAAAAAAAAAAGTCACAAATCCACAAGGGTCTTTTTTATGAATGTCTTCTAAGTTGGGCGATAAGCATTTTTAGTGCAAAAAATTGATTACTTAGAAACAAAGCCTCTTATTAATTTGCTCTCTATAATCATAAAGCTTTCATTAATTTTTCCTTTAGTTTATCTTGAAAATTAGTAAGCATTAATTAGTTTTTTTTTTACTTTAACTCTCTTAAGAAGTGGTTGATAATCTGTTTTAATCATGTACAATAATGAAACTGCAATATGAAAATGAATTTACAGTCCCTAGGGGGTCTATTAAATTTCATTTGCACTTTAAAATTCTGATAAAATGAAACTCAAATTGGAAAATGTAAATTAAGAATGGTCAGGTTTTTGGCATACCGTAGCAGAACTGTTAGGAAGAAGTTGCCTTCCTTGTGGTTCTATGCTTCCCCTTTTGATACATTGTGGTTGCTGCTCTTTGAGTCTGTTAAATATTTAACTACGCTGCCTCTTATTTTACAGAAAAAGTGTTCAGATCCTGGTCAGGTTACTGTCAGTATGGAGTCTGCACAAATCTTGACTTACTCTCCAAGTTTCCTTTGGACACCTAGTTTTCTCCCACATTCAAAAAAAATGCAGGTTAGCTTACTAGGAACTATAAATCACATCCTTATGGGTGTGCGCTCAATAACTTTACTATTTCCATTCTTCTGTCATTGTAACACAAGCAGATTAATAGACACAATTTGGGTCACATTTGTGGTACAATCATGTGCTTTGTGTCAAGAGTCTTAACCACTGCACCATTGGGCTAAAGCTGTAAATATAAAAATATTTCTTCCAGGAGCCCTCTGTTTTCACACATCTTCTATCAATATATACTCTGTAATTGCCCAGGTTTGATAAAGATGAAGGTAGTAGAGCTAGATTCTACCAATTTTTTTTAAAAAAAATCGTTAGATAGTTTTAGTCATGTTTACCCCTGGGGTCCTTCCCTAGCTTACGTTTAAATGTCTTTCTTATGTCTCATTTATACATTTGTAATTTATTAAACACTATCATTTATGTTAATATTGTTATTTCTTTATATTATTTGTCTGTTTATTCTCAATTTTTATGTTATTTGTTTGTTTTTTAGTTTGTATTGTGATAAAAACGAGCCAGAGACATCAAAAAAAGTTTGGGGCAGCCACCCGTATATTTTGTCCTGGCTGCAAAAGGGTAAATTGTTGAATTGTTCACTGAACAGAGTCCAAAACAGAACTGATTTTAGGATTTTAAGATGGCGGCTTTAAAGGCCGAGACAGGAAGTGACGTCATCGGGATCGGAAGTAACATCATCAGTGGCACCGGTACCGGAAGTGACGTCATCATGGGCGCCAGAAGTAAGCAGGATTTCCTGTGGAGAGTCTGCAGAGGATTGAGAGAGAAAGTCAGTGCAGCTCGCTACCCCCTGCTCTGGCGTGGTACTGCTATAATTCAAGCCCTTTAACTGCCTCCCAATCGCACGTGTGTCACACTATGTGGAAAATCTTGTTGACTGTTCCTTGTGCTTTTTGGGTGGGTCCTCAAAAAGCGGGGCCAACTTTCCCTTACTGCAATTGTTTTTACACTTATACGTATTTGTCTAAGTCTATACACATTTTTCTATTGTGTTATTTTAGGGTATCATTCACATTATAATCTTAGGTTAGAATGACACATCTATCCCAAGGAAAATGAATACAGCACAGGTAATTAATTCTGACAAGATAAGGTGTTTGCATGTATTTCTCTTATCAAATCTTCTGGGACAATCTGTCTGTCATTAGATTACTTAAACAAGTATGCGTTTAATATTGGACAAAATAAAATAAATAAATAAAACACTCAAAATATATAAACGTATTGTGAAATGTGAAAAAACACTTCACGCAGACACTGACCAACCTGAGATATACAGTAAATCTACATTCCTGGAGCTGTGAAGCTAAAGTATTAACCACTGTGCCATTATTCTGCTTCAGAGTGTTTTATTTGTATTTTTAACATATTTTATACCAGGCATGTCAAACTCACTACCATTGGTGGGCTGCTTCGACTGCCATATGTGCATCAGCGGGCCGCACTGTAACAAATACTATTATACTATTATACAAAGTTACTGTAGCTTTCTTTCCAATACTGAAAACTTTAAAAAAATGTAACACTTAAAGTTTAAAGAAAAGCAATTTATTTCCATACAATCTCTGTACAACAACATACAATTAGAGTCTTAGCCTCTTAGCTAGGTCCTTATATTATTATATTATATTATATTCATTGCTAATATAGGAGTCGTACATTGTGAGATCTATTTCTTTTGTCCCGACACTTGGCATCTCTTGTTAGTAACCAGTTCGTCAATCTCAGGCTTGAAATCTTTTATGAGCGATGTAAGGTGCTCGACAGTAAGTCTTGAGCGATGTAGGGTTTTGGTAGCTTTCATTAACGAAAACAATTGCTCACAAAGGTAAGTGCTTCCGAACATAGACCGTACTCTCGATGCCAACTTAAGGATCTGCACATACGGGGGTGGCAGGTAACCATACAAGCCTGGCACACCAACTTCATTGTATTTTGCCATCAGAATAGAATCTGAATGCAGTTTAATCAATTCCATTTGGATATTCTCAGCGCAAAGTCCTGTTCATGTGAACTGAAATCACGAAAATGCTCACTGAATTCATTGCTCAGCAATTCAAGTTGGAAAACAAATCCTCCAAAAATCAAATTTTACATTACTAAGTTTACTTCAAAGTTTATATTGTAAAAAAAGCCGATATGCAAAAAGCCCCCTGACCTACACTAATTATACAAACTCAAAATCACAAAAATGTGTTAATAAACAACTCACCAACTTCTTGCGTCCACTTCAGATCTTCAGCTGTAGTCTGCACTAACTGTTCGTTACAATACTAGCACAAAATTACACAAAACTAGAGCAAAAAAATGTGAAAATATGAAAGCTATTACTACTCGTGATGGTCAGTTCTGCCCAGTGGCCAGTCTCAGCAGCCACCCAGTAGTGTAGCCTGCGCAGGGGCGGCTCTAGGGTCGTGGCAGCCCTGGGCAGAGAAAGAATCGGTGGCCCCTTTGCCCGCCAATGTCAATATGGTATCTTATGCACGGCGGATGGCCACATCCATTGTAGAAACTGTACAGTATAGCTGCCTCATGCTCATGACACGCTTCTATATGCGCGTGTCCGTAACTTGAAAACCAAGTGGCGGCCCATGATATTCTCATTACGGCAGAATGTTATAATACTACATATAGCTTACTGCTCCGACTCTAGCGACATTAGTAAATGCAGTGTACTAATTAACAAGAAACACAATGTTTTTCGGCCACATTGCCATCAGCTGTGTCGTTATTTTCTCTTTTTGTTTTATATTCAATATATATTGGTGTGGCGGCCCCTGGGATTAGGCAGCCCTGTGCAGGTGCACAGTTTGCACATGCTTAAGGCCGCCCCTGCGCCAGGCTGCTGCAGCCTAGCACTTCAGTTGTGACGTTGTGGCTCATTAACTTTGGTCATGGTTTGTGGCTATACTAACAGATGACGTTTCCAGTATCATAATGCCATGGGAAAATGTGCTTTTGTCAGAAGGAAAGGAAGTAAGAAGGAAGGAAGTAAGAAAAGTCAATAAGTAACGCCAAAGATGCAGAATGATTCAATCTTAAAATATAGTAATCATTTTGTACAAGTTTAGTGCCAACTAGGATCTGTCATGCGGGCCGCACAGATTTCTGTTGTGGGCCGCATGTTTGACATGCCTGTTTTATACAATACCTTGAAATATTCTCAATTTAAACTCCTTATTTGTTTAGATGTTTCTTCCTGTTTTTCAGTGACCCCTATCTTGCATTTATAAATGATCATTTCAACATTACACTACAGTTTTAAAGTATACTCTCTGTTACTAAGATTGCCCAGTTATCCTTATATTGTTTTGCTACAAAATTTGACATCCCTACAGTTTTGGCATCATCTACAAATTTCATACGCTTACTCACTAAATCAGAATCCATTTCATAAATATAAACTTGAAAAATAATAGTCAGACCCCACAATCGTGATGGTCTTTACTGATGATCTCAGCCGACATTGAGCATCTCTCTGTTACTTGCATTTCTTGTTTCCTGTTCAATAACTAGCCAATAATTGGATTTTGCAATTGCCATTGATGTCAAAAGCATGAGGATTAATAGAAATCCTGCCTCAAAGATATTTTCAAAATTAATAAACTCTATCATACTGTATACTCCAGTTGTCCGTCTAATAAATTTGGTTGGCAGGATTTTCCTCATTCAATTTTAAAGCCATGCTGACTGTTATTTAGAATATTGTTTCACAGCAGTGGTCTGAAAATTTATTTCTGACTAGATTTATTTTGCAAAGGACAGAGGTAAGACTTAATAGTCTTAAATTAATTACATTCATTAAGTCTCTTCCATTATGAGTTCATGTGGCATTTACAACTTTACAGTCATTGGTTATCTCTTTCATCTCAATTAACTGCTTGAATACAGTATGTTACCTTATGAATTATAAATGGCGTCTTTAATTTCATTTAGCACTGTTGAAACAATTTCATCTGACCCAGTGGTTTATTAATCTTCAATAAAGCTATTGCTTGTCTGTTCTGCTTTAAAATCATTAAATACTGAGATTGTTTTTAAATCTCTCTAAGGCATTTTGTTTATTTCTGCTTTTGTTAAAACTTGGTAAATTAATGTATTTAATTTATTTTCTACTTTGTCACATTACCGTTCAAAAACAGGTAATAGTATAAATTTAGAAATATTTGCTATATCATGCCTTTCGTGTAGCTTTCATGACTTTCCTCGCTATCCTTGTGTGCCTGAACCTGTCTCGACCTGTGGTTCCTTTCTTGAGCACATTCCCATAAAGCCTGCTTCCTAGACTCTGCCGTTTTAAGGCACGTTGCTCAACTCCTGTCCACTTTTATACTTCCCATCTTTGAAGGAGACTATCAGCAGGCCTCCTATACCTTTAGTTCTCCTGGTGTGTCTCACTTTAGCACTTTCTTTTTCAGTTGTGTCACCAAAGCTTAATAATGGTGGCACAGAGTGTAGCGCTGCTGCCTTGCAGTTAGGAGACCAGGGCTTGCTTTCTGAGTCCTCCCTGCGTGGAGTTTGCATGTTCTCCCCGTGTCTGTGTGGGTTTCCTCCGGGTGCTCCAGTTTCCTCCCACAGTCCAAAGACATGCAGGTTAGGTGCATTGGCGATCCTAAATTGTCCCTAGTGCATGGGTGTGTGTGTGTGTGTGTGTGCGCCCTGCTGGGATTTGTTTCCTGCCTTGTGCCCTGTGTTGGCTGGGATTGGCTCCAGCAGATCCCCGTGACCGGTAGTTGGGATAGCGGGTTGGATAATGGATGGATGGATAGTTATTGTAATGCCCAATTAATTTTGTCAATTTTTCTTTTGATATTTAATATATATTTAATATGTTACAAAATGACATGACATTCTTTGCTTTAGAAATGTCATTTTATAGACTGATGATATTTATATATTCTTTTATATACATTGTATTTGTTTCATCCACTCTTTTCATCCACTTAAGCATTTTTTGCTGATGGTTTTCAAGAGTAAAAATATTTAGAAGTTAGTGTAGACTTGCAATTTATTTTTCTTATATTACTGTCATATGTTGTCTGTATCCCAAAAACACCACAACTCAAACAATAATTCAATCCCATCTTTATCATGCTAATGTCCTACATATCCCTAGTTTAGCTTCTACAACCTTTGTTACTCCCAAAACAGTACTATAGAGAGGAAATGTGAATGCCTGATTCTTTGAGCAAATCGGATGATTGTTTTTTCATACTATGTTTTGGAATATTAATTTCATCATCATCTTTTGCATATATTCTTTTATTTTTGTAGTTAAGGGATATGTGTGTTTTTGTAACATGTTCACAACATACAAAGAATTACAGGTTGAGGTGAGAGTTTGGAGGGGTGCAGAAAGCTCTCTGGTGCAATATACACTAAGGATTCACATTGTTTTGTTTTTGGGCACAAATGCATGTACATATACTTGGAAAGTATGAATTGGCCCTTAAAGTCTCCTTCGGCTTCAGTCCACCTCTTATCCTTGGACCATCACTCTTAACATTGAAAATTCATCTCTAATCACCACTGTCCATTTTTGTTCAAGCACTATTTTCATTTACAATGAATCACTCTGACTTCCTTAAAACCCTCTAAAGTCCTGTAGGTGTCTTTCAGAGACATCACAGTTTTGATCTAGTGGTATTACAGTAAATCCCTGAAATTGATGGTAATAATTAACTTTTCACGATTCAGGAAATGGGCCTGTAACGTCTTATTTTTTTTTTCTCTTGTTGGCCTTCAAATGGCAGTGAAGGCCCAAATTAAAGTTTTCTGTAGTATTTTGGACACTGGTTTGCCACCAGCTCCACAGTGACTTCCATTAAAGGAGGTAGGAAGGCTTCTCATTCTGCCTCTTCTGTTGATCATCCCCTATATATCTATTTTCAAAGAGTTCACATTCAGGTTTTGAGACTTTCCTCTTTTAACAAGAAATCCCAAGCAGGTTTTCAGATAGTTCTTGAAACCTCTTTTTGGTTCTTCTACTTGTTGTACACTGCACAAACTCAAAGAAGATATAAAGCCTGCAAGTTGCAAGTCAAGCATTCTAATGATGTGGCCAACCCAGTAGAGCTGAATACTGATGATGACAGCCTTAATGCTGAAGTTGCTTGACTGGTGACAGATGCTAATCAGATGTAAAAAGATTGATCTGCTGGAATTTTTGGAGCATCTTCAAATGGTAAGATGGCCGCTGGTAAGACAACATGGTCTTAGAAGGGTAGAATTGCGTATCATGCCTGGGGTGGAAAATACGGGGAAGCCTTAACTGAAAACAATCCATATAAATCTGAAAATAAGATTAATAAAGAATGAGAGGAAACCAAAAAAAATTCTAGTCAAAAAAGAATCAAAGGGTTTTTTTTTTTAAATATTGAGATTGTTTTAACAAAATTATATTTTTTTCAAAAAAAGACAACAAAAGCAACCTAATCTAGTGTGAAATCCTAATAATGAATTTCAAGAGCAAAGCCAATGTAATAATAAACCAGAAAAATCCAAATACTCACAAAGATGTTCTCATAAAGAAAACGCAACATCTTTCTGAGGCACTCACCCCTTTGCCCAAAATATATACAGGAAGAGGGTGGTGCTTAAGTTGACAAGTGATGGTTACTTCACCCCCGAGGTGCCATCCACAAGCACAAGTTATACACCTCAAAACAGTAAACTAACGTGCACTTCATGCATAAATTTTAAATAATTATTATACAAAAAAAATTTTAAATATAAAATACAAAAATATCAAAAAAGAATGTCAGACTATAAAAAGTAAATTTAATTTAAAAAAAATAATTAAATCAAGGAAATATTTACTTGAACACATAATAAAACTCTGGCTAAACCATAACAAGCGTGGACAAGATGAATGTCATGTGCTGGAGTCCATGACCAAACAAATAAGTAATGGTCCTGAACATCCTAACATCAAGAATTCTGTATGGACGGGATCTTATATTCCAATTCCTCATCTACCTCAGCTGCATTAGGTGAGGCATTATGACAACAAAGTCCTAAAAAGGATAGGTTTTAGTCTGGAAGCATGAAAAATACGATGCACTTCAAAATGCCATATTTTCTACCCTTCATTTCATGTTGGCACTTGTTGGTTAACAAAGTGCTTGACAGAGGCTCCGGGATTCAAACGTCTTTTTCCCTCACCAGTGACCACTTTCTTTTTTTTAAGTTCCATAAATGTTTAGTGAGTCCCAATGATATAGTAGAACTTACTACAAAGAGTGTTGGTTATGTGAACGGCACCTAAAGGGGGATAACCCCATGGGTATGATTACAAAAAGTTAATTGACGGCTCAGCAAAGTGGATTAATCAGACTGAGCAGAAAAAGCCATACAACAAGAAGAAGTCCTGAATAGCTCAGTTTAGCCAGTTGCCTCAGTTGTTTCTTGCACTCATGTGGAAAAAGACCTACTTTCATTTTTCTGTTCAGTTACGTGGGTGCCTAATTTTATCTCAGAGCAGCTTGGAAAAAGGTCTGTATCTTAATGATCTGGTCCTTGGGACTGCAAGCTTTCATCCTAATTGTTCTCCTCTCCTCACCTTTGACTTTTATAAAATTAAGAGAAGGAAGTAGAATGGCTAAAAGTGCCATACACACAATTATAACTCTGTTATGCAGATTTTTCTGGCTTAATAAACCAAATGCTCTCCTACACTTACTCAGTCTAGCCTAGACAATCAAGATATTTGTATGCTGGGCTCCCTCAACCTTGATGTAATAATGGATGTACATCTTGGAAACTGCAGAATGGTGATCTCAATTTTAAATTAAACAGAATTTCAACAACAGCAGTCATGGTTGCAGTGATCTTCCAAAAGTCCATAAATAGTATAGAACTTCTTTATCAAAGCCTGCCTACCTGACGTCAGATTAATTCATCTGGTTTTTCCACCACTGGGGATCTCTGGATCATGCTTAGTGTTAGCCCTTCATCCCAAACTTAACAATATGGATGGCCCTACGGGAAGTACAGGACTACTGATGGCACCGTTCAAAACTTCCCGAATCACACAAGCTCCTCTCCCAGGTCAAAGCATTGATCCCTGAAATTAGATCATGTATTGTTTATTGCACAAATGTTTTTGTTTTCCAGTTGTTTTCTCATTTCAATTCATAGGCAGGCATTGGGGTGGCACTAGGTCTTGCAAGACAAGGTTCAGTTCAAACTCTACCTCACACAGTTCAATGAGCTTGCTTGTGTTACAACTACACAAAATATCAGTAAATAGTAATGACATATCTTGATTTTGCTGTTTACTTTGGATAAAGGTATCAGCCAAATATGTAATCCTACAATTTTGTGTTTCCAATTTGGTGTGTTTTTATCATAAGTATTTCCTGTGGCCTTCACCATTTTGTGAATTTTTTCCATGGTTTCAGCCACGTTGTCTATGGTCACCAGGCCTGTTGCTGGTCACATTACAATGTTTGCCATCTACCTCAGCCTGTAAAAGATGGGAGAGAACAGCATCTGAGTGTTTTAGTGTTGGATCCTTTCTTAATAAAAACAGTTTCTGTGTTAGTGTTTTTAAACAGTGACTACCCAAGGCAGTGTTTCACTACAGTTCCAGGTTTGCACTCCTCTTTTGTCATTTGTTTTTTTTTCTTGTCTTTCCCTTAACATTGCCTTAGAGCTCCTGGTATTTTTCTAATTATCTTTAGGCCGTATTTAAACTCCTCAGCCTTCCAGGTATTCACATCACTAAGTCTTTTTCACACCTAGACCTATTGTAATTGGTGCCAAAATCAATAGCTTCTGTTTCTTCTTAATCTATACATGTTATTAGAAAGTGCAAGGTCTATACATGCATCACCTCAAGGTGGGCTTGAAATAAATTGGGTGATGAAGAAATCCTTTGACATAAACATCATTCTAGCTTCTGCACCAGACCTTCCAACAGGAGATTCTCTTTAAAAGTCCCTACAGTCACCGCATCACGTTTGCTGTGTATACATTTTATTTAGTTTAACAAGAGGCTGTTGTCTGAACTATTAGAACTATCTTCCTTTCTTCTTTTTCAGTCTTTTGGGTTTCCTTTCCTGCAATGTTTTATCTTTTCTAAAAGATGTATATCCTTTAATATTAGAAAAAATCCCTCTTCACGATATTACTTTGGTCATAAGTCAGTGATTACATTAATATTGTAATATCGACCCACTATATTTGCTTAAATCTCATTTATTTTGTTTTCAATACTCGTTTTGATCAGTAGACATTTTAATGCAAGGATTTTAAGGTGTTTTTGTTTACATGTTCATTCAGGAGGTTTTGTCTTTCTGGACTGTCTTTTCCTATCTTCTCCCACTCATCTTATTTTAAAAGTTTGAATGGTTTTCTGAAAAATGTTCACCGTATATATTTGGTCTTTTTTTCTTGTATGTGCAATCCACCTGTCAAAAAACGAATTCACAAAGGATTTCCATAGCTGGCAAAATAAAACCCTCTTTTTACCACCTTGCCTTTATTTCCTTTCCTGCTAAGACATTTCTGCTTTTCAGCCTTACTGGCAATCAGCTGCTCACTTTGTTTCAAAAGTATTACTTCACCCATTTAAACAGCTCAAAAAATGCAATGCCAGCAAAAAAACTAGTGGTGTTCTCGCTTAAATAAATATATTTTAATGCCAGTTCTCAATGCTGCTGAATGTAACATATAATTTACTCTTTTTTTAATGTACCCCTCAAAATTAAGAATGCTAAACTAATCCCATTAAAGACCTAGCAAATCAGCTTGCCTTTAGAACTCAAGTTCTGCTCCACTTGTTCTGATGAACCTTCAAGTGGTCAAGTGGCTTCCCGCATTAACCTGAAGTATGCCAAGCACTTGGCTCCTAATTGGGATCTGAATAACATCTTGGTCACTGCTGAACTAAGAGGCATTTTTGTCTGATCCTTTCATTATTGTTTTTATACGCATATACTGCAGTATGAACCATTTTAGAGTCACAATCAAATTAGAGAAAAAAGATTTTGATTGATTTTGCAAAAAGTTCTTAGTAAAATGAAATGAATATTAAATGACGAGACTACTGTTTATAAGTCTGCATCAAAATAGTCATTTTCATCATGTTGTAAAAAAAAAAAGTCATTCTATGCCCAAGTCACAAGTGATTTTAAAAACGCTGAGACGCGCCTTGCAGGATTGGAAGGATTCCAACCCATCATTCTTGACCAAATAAAAAAACAATGTCTTGTAATATTTAAAATTTGAAAAGCAGACTATTCTCTATGAGGAACAGTTCATACCTTTTGAAGAATTTATTACCAATGTTAAAAAATAAACAAACAGTGCTCTTCGATGCTTCTGTATTTATGAAAGGTTACTTTATATTGGACTCTGTGGTCACCCAGCTCTCCAAACTGAAAAGTAGTAACTAATTGATTTGCATCCTAATCATTATAATGTAATAAAATCAAAATTAAATTTAAGTACAGCTCCAGCAGACCCCCGTGACCCTGTAGATAGGATATAGTGGGTTGGATAATGGATGGATGGACAGCCTAATCTATTGCAATCAATTTGTACTTTGCTTGTTGCTATTGTGAGATTTTTTTCACCAATCAAATGTGACCATTAAACTATAATTTACAATAAAGTAAAGTTAAACATTTGCATGACCTGCGTCATAGTTATTTGTATTGCATGTTATTTACTGGTCTAATAAAATCTCTGATTGTGAACCCATCAGTCAATAGTTTAAAATGTGTAGTGCTTATTTCAACAGCCAGTAGTCCAATTTCAAAGAGGGCACAAAATAAATATGACACATAAAAAATTATTGCTCCAAACACTTGTCCTTTGTTTATCCTTTAAGCGGGTGCAATTATTATACATTTTTCAGACGTTTTAACAGGGATAACCTGTGTAAGAAAATGTCATTCTAGATGTTATCTCGGAGCCAATTTAATTAAATGCTTTCTGTGAATTTTAATAAGCATATGGAACTTCAAAGAGCCATTGAGTATAAGTGTGTTTCTTTTCATGCAAGATGGTGTTCTGCCAGGCTGGTGACAAAAGAAAAGATTTTTTTTTCTTTTGCAGCTATTAATTAAACACTTGATAGATGAGCAAGTGATGGCATAGATGATGTCCTTGGGATAGGAAAACAGTAAAGTCTCATTGGCAATTAAAAATATCCCTCATAGCTGCCTTTTTAAATGTGCTCTCACAAATCACATTTTGAAGACATTCTCCACAGCATCAAAACTCCGAAACATTTTACATAATGAGTTCCTAATTAGCTGTGATGTAATTGTGTTACAAGAGGTTGAGAATAATTATTTTGACAAGATGGAAAAATACATGATGACCATTACTCCATAAGCGCATCCCAGCAGAAAAAGCTTATTAAGGCCTGGATTAGGATCTAGAAGGTCCGTTCTTATTAAAGGTATAATTAGAGACATTACAAAGGAAAAACTGATTTTATTAGGGTCATTTATGATAATAGCCAAACCAAGTTGGTCTTGTGACTCTCAGGTACTATACTGAAATCTTCATCTGCTTTTCTCCCTAACTAAATCATTATTAATGTTCCATGTATCGCCTATACCTACTAGTTAGAACGATCAACTATGAGGCCTTTGAAACCCTTTTATTACAGAAAGCTGAGGAAATTACTACTTAACAAGAACATTTTAAAATTTGTCAGTTTATGCACGTCAGGATACCCCAGTAGTTCACCAGGGGCCTCTTGTGTAAAACTTGCTTATACTCTGAAATGTGCTATTTCTTATTTCTTATGCAAAAGTCAGGTTTTATAAAACACCAGTAACTGCACAATAACGTGCAGTGAATACACTTGACTTACAGTTTTCATCCTCTTTCTCTGTATGTTTAGCATTCGTTTGCTCAAAGGTTGATTCGCTTACTACTTCGTGAGCAGCTCTTGTTTTCTTCACCCTAGCGGCCCGCTTCTTTTCTTCTTCTGTCTGCATCTTTTCCCATTAAAACTGATTAAGTCAGTTTTTGTGTTGCCATCACATAGTACGTTTTTCTTAATTTTTCACTTAAGCTGGCACTGAAGTCTTCAATCTGCCTCAAGAATGATTTAAAATATGAAGAAGGTGGATTGAGGGATGAGAACGTCAACCCGTACGCATGTGCTGCATGGCTGCCCTGCTGGCCGCTGCCGAGAGTTGATTCTACAATGAATTAAAAAGAGTAATAAATATCATCACCCCAAAAGCAGACAGTAGAAGTCACGTAGTATATGTGTACCAAATTTCTGGTCAGTAGGTCAAATGGCTTTGGAGCTACAGGTGATTTAATATCCTGGACAGACAAACGGACAGCCATGGAAGCGTATTATAGAAGAAGATGAACTTGGTATGGAAATTGGATCGAAGTTATGGAACGTGTATGTAATCCCTATGCAGACTTTCTAGGTGGTGGCATTTTAGCAACTCTGGGCAACAAGATAATGAAACAAACAGAAAATTTTGTTTCATTAAGCATTTCAATGATGCGTCAGTCACATTGTGATATCTGTCCATCCAACCATCCATCTGTTTTCTAAACCCAGTTGTAGTAAACCTATGACAGAACAGGGATTGCATGATTTTTGCGCTTCTTGTGTTAGACACACAACTGCAAGAATGTCTAAATTGGCTTTTAAGTAAGTTGTCAACAGGAAAAAGGACACAAGTACCATTAATGATATTTAAATAAGTGAAAAATTGTGTTTTTAGGTTTGTTTGTCTGTGTATTTTAGTGAAATTATGGAAAAATTATCACTTTTATTTTAAGAAGTTAGAAAATGTATTCATAGTGTAACATTTGAGAGTGACTGATTTGAAAGTTTAGTTGCTTCATCAACGGGACAGAAATCGCAGGTACATGCATGACGTGTGATGGAGATTTGCTCAGACCACCATGCTGCCATGCACACACTACTGTTTCAGTTGTTAGTTCTGACTGCAAAGAATCTGTGGGCCGACAGGAGAGTCTGTCAGGTGTGTAAAAGATGAAAATACTGTATACAACATATTTAAGTTGAAATAACCTCTTTCAAGCTAAATCTGAATCAGTGAACTAACCTGTAATTGAAAATGTAACAAGTTTTTCTCAGTCTGATAGGCGGATAGGCGATGTGCAAGTGAGAGCTGCATTAGGCAGGATAGATTATAGTATTCATTGATTTTTCCATCCCCTAAACCAACTTACCTTCAGTATAGCAGGGGGCAGCTGAAGCCGATCCCAGCAAGCAGCAGGCGCAGGAAGAAACAAGCCCTGAACAGAATGCCAGTCAATTGCAAAGTGAACACACACAACACACACATCAGGAGATGATATAACATCGCTAATCTGCATGTCTCTGATCTAAGGGAGGAGCCTGGAGCAAGCACATGTGGACTCAGGTGCAAACTCCACAAAGTATACACCAGGCGCATTACCACAAGACACCATACTAAAACAGAGCAGCATTACTGCTACATTACTTTGCATTTAATGCATTGATTAATATGTTTAAATTAACTGGCCTTAACAAATTGAGGAAAAAATGCTTTTTATCTGAGACTTATTTTAGTAACATAGTGCATTTGTCTTGGGGGATTGGCCCTATGGGTACTCTTTAAACTCCACCAAATGTCAGTAATACCACAAGTTCACATTTGCTTTCTGTGTCCTCCCATGGTTTAAAAGTAAAGATGTCACACGCAGGTTACTGACAGGCAGTGACAGGGAGTAGCTATAAGTGTATAGTTTTAAGTGGATTTGACATTTATGAAGGAATTTGGTGTGGCACGTGGCATATGTATGGTTTCATAAATCCAATTATTTTATGTGTATACTATATTTGCCTTTCTAGCATTAGCAAAATTTTACTATGGAATTTAAGCAAGGTTCTACACATGAGGCCTCAGGTCCACAGCATTCAAAATGACTATCCCAGGTAAGAAAATAAGGATGCTGAAAGGCAAACATAAGTTCTGAGATAATTAACATAATTATAGCAGGTTGAGACACAACCCTTACCAGGAAATCAGATAAGAAGATGAGATAGGTTAGAGAAGCAGCAATAGTGGAATTCAATTTATGTATTTATTTGCACAATGTGCTTGAATTAAAGTGATGCATTCACAACATAAATGATACTATGAATGGGTAACTGAAAAACAAAAGAACCAAATATAAAGTAACAGAGTTCTGAAGACCATTTTCCAATGCTTATCATCCTCCAATGTATTTCATTAACTATGATAGTCAAGTAATCTACGGCTTAACGGTGGTGCTAGCATTCAGGCTTATTATAGCTATATACGACTCAGGAACTGATGTGTGTTGTAATGGCTGCCATTTTCTCAATAAAAGAAACTCAGAAAAATAAGCGTACAATCTGTGTTTCTGATCTATACTTATGAGCCAGGCTCAATATTGTTTTCACTCGTTGTTCTTTTTTCTGTATAGCTTAATGTTATAAGTACTCAAGAAACTCAAGAAAACCACTCAAGAAATTTACACAGTTGAGCTTACACCACTCCTGTGTTGTCTTTGTTTTGTGCTTAGTGTCATTGTCCTATTGGAAGGGGAATCTTAAGTTCAACCTGAAGTGTCCAGAGCACTCTGGAGCAGGTTTAATTAAGAATCTCTCTTTACTTTGCTCAGTTCAGTTTTCCTTCAACCCTGACTAGTTTTCCAGTCAGTGCTGCTGAAAATTAACCTTACGGTATAATGCTGACACCACCATGCTTCACCTCTGGAATTATATTGAACAGATTATGAGCAGAGCCTGGTTTCCTCCAGATGTGATGCTTAGTTCATTTTAACTTCATCAGAAAGAGAATCTTATTTTTAATAACCTGAGAACTTTACTTGCATTTTTACAAACTCCAAGTGGGCTTTTTTTGTGTTGTCTGGCCACATGGCCATTAAAACTAGATTTGTGGAATGTTCAAGTGGTGGTTGTCCTTCTGGAAGTTTTCCTCATTTCCACACAGATTCTCTGGAGCTTAGCCTGAGTGACCATTGGTTTTCTTGATCACCTCTCTTACCAAGGCCCTTCTCAGCAGATTGCTCAATCTGGCTGGGTGTCCAGCAATAGGAAAAGCTGTAGTTGTTCCAAACTACTTCCATTTAAAAATTACATCATTACATCTTACCTAAAGAACGGGCCTGAGCTGTCTCTTTACTTAGCCAACAAAAAGGTGTCAATGTGCTTGACCTCTCATTGCATCACCCATTCCTGATAAAGTTCCTCGCACCATTGCCCTCTGCTTCCTGTGTCTGAGCCATCTGCACATATCACCCTGAACTTACACTTCTTTTAGTTTGATGCCCAGCCTCTCAAGTGGCACCTTATCAAATGCTTTCTGAAAGTCCAGTGTAGCATGCGGCTGGTGCCTTTGCCTGGCCGGGACGCCTCCACAATGGGAGGACTGGGGGAGCTAGCGTGGCCAGGGGGTTACCTCCCCAGGACTAGATGGCAGCCCCCATGGTTACAGCGGTGCTTTGGACTCCCACAGGGCTTCATAGGAGTTGGAGATTGGTGCAGCCCTGTTGGGACCTGCAGGTGCCACAGGAACTGCTGAGCCCTTATAGGCAGTTCTTCCTCCACACCCAGAAGTGCGTCCGGAAATGAGTCATCAAGCACCTGGAGCACTTCCGGGTGCCTTATAAAAGGAGCCAGCAGCCACTACTCGGGGAGCCAGAGTCGGGAGGAGGAGGATAAAGCTTGACTGGAGTAGTGGAAGAGAGAAGGAAGAGAATTGTTTTGTGTTTGTGCTTGTGGGATCGGGGAAGGCGTTGCCCACAAGGTAAAAAAAAAAAAAAAAAAAAAATCAGTGTACGCCTTGAACTTGTGTCCCACGCTTATCTGTGTTGAGTTCAGCTGGCAGTGCCAGCCTGGGTGGTCCACGCCATATAAATAATATCAAATGTTTTCTTATAGAATATGATATGATATAATATTATATGATATGCTAATCTATAAATATAGAAATTATTTTAGGTTTTAACAAGGAAATTTGCTAGGATGTTTGACTCAAGTTTTATAAACAAATGTCATCAATTTGATATTTTATTGGTTATTTTGTGCACTTTGAAAATGTGCTACTGGTTATAGAACTTTTATACTTTGGTAAAAATGAGCTGATTTTTAAATTCTCCTTCCCACATATAGAGCAGTAAATGGTCTAGCCTACTTTACCTTACAGAACCTATTTTTTTTTGGCCTGTGTTACAGATTGAACATTACAGGCCTCTTTATTCTCCATGGGAAAAATAAAGCTATATAGGAGGTAAAGCCTGTATCATGAAAACACCACCCACGATGATCGCTGTGAACAGGAAGGTGTTCTTACATCAGGAAAATGTGTGCCAAGAATCTGTAATTAAAATGTATTACTTCCAACATCCTTTTGTTGTCAGGAGTGGCCACAGAGTGTTTATATATGCTGCACATCCTCTCTCTGACACGCTAACACTGAGTACTTTCAGCCAAGAAATTATTCAGTAGAAGTGTGTCAAGAAACACTACAGGGGCTCCATTATACCAACAGCAATATTTCTGCATAATGCCTCACAGTGACTGTGACAGCCAAGTCAGAACTTTTCTTTCTTTTTAATTTTCTTGTGTGTTCAGACCAAAGTATATGTGTATATTTATTTGTTTATGTATTTATTTAAAGAGCTTCTGTGAAAAAGCCAAATTTCCTTCTGGAAACAAATAAAGTTCTCTAGGGCCTTCTCTATCTATGTACGCAATAATCTGTATATTGAACTAGTATGGCAGCATGACTTGCTGATGGTTTATTGTAATGTGTAAAATTAAAAAATATGGAAAGGAAAAGTCAAACATGGCATATGTCTTTGTTGCAGACAACGCCCCGTACACAGACAGACAGACACCAAATGTGCAAAGCACACATTATTTATTGCCTTCTCTTATTCCAGCACACAACACAGTGCTCTATTCAGCCCAAATTCAGTCCCTTCTTTCTTCACTCTTCTTTTTCTCTTTCTTCCGCTTTTACTCCTCCACACACAAGCTCCGTCTCCTTCCTCCCGACTCCGGCTCATCTACTTGAGCCTCCCTTTTTAATGCCGCGGTTCTGCTCCATGTGCTTCCTGATAATCCTCTGACGGCACTTCCTGGTGTGGTGGAAGTGCCGTATGAACACCCGGAAGCACTCCGGGTGTTTCTGGAATTACTTCTGGCAACACTTCCAGTTGTGGCGGAAGTGTTGTATTCCAGGGCTCCTTAATCCTCCGGACGCCCCCTGGCAGTGACCACGGGCCCCAACAGGGATGAGCTTCCCAGTTTTGTTCCCATGGCCCCCTTGCAGACAAGGGTGGCTGCCATCTCGTGGTCCAGGGGAGGTATTGTCCATCTTGTGGTCCTTCCAGCTGTCCCGGCCACAGTCTTGTATTACAAATATATGACAGAAAAAACTTAAACTGAAGTAAAAAAAGAAATATGCAAGTAAAAACAAAGTGAAATAATGCTTAGGTTTTCTTTCTCTGTAAGGGTGCTTCAGAATAAGAGCTGCTGTGGGTCATGTAATCCATAGCTACATTATTATAAAGCCTATGCAGTGTCAAATATTTTCTGTATGTATTATAAATGTTACCAGATGCACTATTCAACAGAAAAAAAGCATCTCCCTCTATCAGAGATACAACATCATTTCTTCTTTACTTAAGTTTGACATCTCCAGGTCCCCAGACTCCATCTATTTTTATAGGAAATCCGTAAAATTCAATTCAACATGAAATGAAAGCTGTCTTATGACTTTTGCTGTCAGGACAAACTGATAGTGAACAAAATGAAAGGTTAACTTGAGAGGAGAACAACACAAGAAAAAACCAAAGTGTGTGATAGTTCTGAATGACAAAGAAAAGTTGCAGCCACTTTTGACCACCAGCCATTGACTAATGAAAATGCAATTAACTATATTTTTCTAGTGTATTTAAAAGTAAAAAAGCATTAGTGATTTGCAGGCCCAGCAGTCAGCCGAATAAAATGTCAATGCGCCCCAAATGAACTAAACGCACTGTATTTTAATAAGCGTGTGGCATGATGGTAATTAAATTAGTTCAGTCCCCAGGTAAGGTGCCTTCAGTTTAGAGATTTTAATCTGTGTAGATGTTTGCGTGAATTTCTTGATTGGATTCTAGTTTACTCTAATAGTCCCTGAAGATGTTTTTTGTTATGCAACAACTTTTATGGTATGTTCACATTGCAAGCCTCATTGCTCAATTCCGATATTTTGCTCAGATCTGATTTGCCTGTCTGTATGGTTTACATTCATAACTACAAGTGACCTGTATCAAAATGCAATGTGAACACATCTGTCCTCTGAAATGGCAAACATCTGCACAGTGATACATGTGTGTACATGTCACCTGCATCACTGACAACAAATAAAGTTATATTTGTGAGACAACTCATGGTATTACATAAACCAACAAAATGGATGCACTAATAGCTAGTGTATGCATTGCATTTTCTTTGGAGGATGGAAAACAGTTTATCATTATTAGGTCGAGAAGACAAAAAAGTCAGACGGCTAGCTTTTGCTGCTTTTGAGCTTTGCTGGCACTGTTTCACCAAGAGATGTGAGGGTACGAGAAAGGAGCTAACAATGGTGGGACCATGACTTGGCTGATGACAGCAGCACTCAGCCCATGATATGAATTCCAATCTGACTGTTCTCATTCACGTCGCTAGACCACGAAATTAGATAAGTATTCAGTCTAGGACCACATATGAAAGTGACTCAAATTTGATTTGAAAAGACCTGACTTCTGTGCCCACACAGTCCTGAAAACATCATATTTGTGTCATATTAAGGCAAAATATCAAATGTGAGGCCCATGGTAAAGTGAACGTAGCCATAGACATGTGAATAACAATAACCAGTTACCAGCTACATGGCCTCCTGTATCTAACTTAACCAAAGGCCTTTCAACTCTTTGTAGTATTTAGTGTTTTAGTGTTCCTCTCTTCTCAAGCCATCACTGAGCCTTGACTGTTGCTTCTTATATTCAGCTATGATTCTCATTAATCCCTTGCAGAGGAAAGTGTTTTGTGTTAGCTTACAATGATGTTGACCCATACGGGAAAAATCGTAGTTTAAAAGTTTAGGTGTGTCGAATCCATTTCTGATATTGGAATTTCTTCTGCACAAACCATTTCCACAAGATATCAAATTCACTGAAAATGCCATTTTGAAAAAAAATAGTTTAGATTTTTTTATGGCATAATTATTTTCATGCTTAGAATATTATTTAAAGTATATTTTGAGCTAAACAATTTCAGTGTTCCTCATTCTTAACATTAGCTGAGGTGGAAAACACCCAAAATCAATTCTTTGCTACCTTTTGGACTACTGAAAATGAAGGGAGAAGCCACAAAAGCAGGAAGGAAAAATTAAAAAGCGCTCACTTGCATTTCGAACCTGGCAAGATATCACGATTCTCTGACATTTGACCTAACAACAAAAAAAAATCTTTTAAGTTCTTCGAGGTATACAGTATAAATTTTAAATATCACCACTCAAGTCCCAACATTAACAACCTTGAGATTGAATAATACTATTTTATTTATTACTTTACTATTTTATTTATAGCTTTACTTTTTTCAGCCATCAACTTGCATGTAGCTAAACCAAAAGGCATAAGTTGAGCTTTATGAGGTTTTCTCTACACCATTAGTTTTTTTTGTCTTCCATTTTGCACAGTTTCTACTACAAATAGCCCATCACCCTTCTTTAGTCTGAAGGTCAAGAAAGCAAAGAGAGTTTTACTAATAGGGCCAAATTCAACCTCATCATTTCTATTACGTGACTTTACGTGAGACAATCCTATCATAGTTTCAAAGCAAGAGGTAGCTTGCTGATACTGAATGCATTTCATGAACACCAAAATAGGGGACACATCGAGTGGCATTTGCAGTAGGGCCGTAGGCGTTGGATAAGCTAGGTGATGGAATACGTGATGTGCTAAGGAATTGTAAAAAGGGTTATCTCACAACCTTACTCTTGCAATCTCCCTCACTATCTGGCTCTCTGACTAACTTGTTTTTTTTTTTCCTGCTTCTGCCATTAGAAATCCTTGTTTCCCTCAAGGGCACTGATCAAACAGAACAAATCTGTTACTTGTGGAATAAAATCATAAACAGGTGAAGCACTAAAAGGAAGCCTTCACTTCCCTTTGATCCAATGCATTTTAGGTTTTTACAGATCATGTAATGATTCATTTTCGGGGAAAAAATATTCTATGTTTCATAAGATATTATAAGGGGACACAGGCATTCTTTAACAAATGTAATATTCTGAATTAAAGAGTACTGACATATGACACCTTATATGTGTTGCAAAGTATAGCAAGCTTTTCATTTAAATAGTATCATAGCAGTACAATATGTAAGCGGAGAGAAGAGGGTATAAAGAATTCAATGAATTAATAACCAGCCAATCATCTCTTTTCTCTCCTACGGTTGTGCTTGAAAGTTTGTGAACCCTTCAGAATTTTCTATATTTCTGCATAAATATGACCTAAAACATTATCAGATTTTCACTCAAGTCCTAAAAGAAGATAAAGAGAAACCAGTTAAACAAATGAGACAAAAAAAATTATACTTGGTCATTTATTAATTAAGGAAAATGATCAAATATGACATATTTGTATATTCCATCTACACCCATGACTGTATGGCTAGGTACTGGTCTAAAATGTTTGTGACACAATGGTATTAGTTCTCACTGCTAATGGCAACAAGACTTAATACAGTGAGGAAATTATGTCCTTTGACCCACTAGTGCCAGGAAAACTGCCTCTCCCTCAAATTAGGAGGTAATAGTGGACTTCAGAAAGCAAGGAGGTGTACACTCCCCTCTCACCATAAATGGGACTACTGTGGACAGAAAGAGCAGTTTTAAGATCTTTGGTGAACAAATCACTGAAGAATTCACATTGACTGTTTACACCAAAAAAAGTGGTGAAGTAGGCCCAACAACTTCAGATGGCTGAAGAGGTCTGGCATGTGCCCTCACACCCTCAGATCATTTTAGTCCTGCACCATTGAAAGCATCCTCACTGGATTCATCACTGTTTGATATGGGAAGTGCACTGCTGTCAACCACAAAGTCTTGTAGAGGGTAATGTGTTCTGCCCAGCAAATCATTGGAGACGATGTTCCCAGCCTACAAGACCTACAGTATATCTTAGGCAGTGTGTAAGGAAGGGCAGGAAAATGTTCAATGGCCCCAGTGATCCAACTCATGAACTGTTCTCACTATTACCTTCAGGCAGACAATACCGTAGCATCAAGTTCCAGAGAAGAAGAATCTGGAAAAGTCTCTTCCTTCAAGCTGTTAGGATGCTGAACATGGCACAGTGACCAGTTTCATCACCCCGTCCCGTAATTCACACAGCCATACTGTTGATACATGATTAGTACATTCCATTGTTCACATTTTTTCTGTGTTGTTAGTATGTAGTGTATTGAGCATGAATGTAAGTATGTCTTAAGTGTTTTCTAATGCAATGTGTTTATTTTTGCACAGTGTGTATTTAGTGAATTCATTTTTAAATGTGTAATTATGTGTATACTCTATTGTGTTTTTCTTTCACTTGTACATTTGTGTTAAGTGATGTGACAATAAAACAATGCTTCCTCAACCTGTCCATTCCATTTCAGGGTCAAAAAGAGCCAAAGGGTGTGAGGCCACAATCATATCTGGATGGGTCACCAGCCTATTTTGGGGCACTTTCACCTAAATTTACTCATGGTAGGAGAATTTAGAGTTGATAGTCAAACTAATGTGTTTTCTTGGGATGCAGTTAGAAACATTACAACTTTAAGAACAGAGTCATAGACAGCACACACATGTGGGCAGATTTCAAAAATTGGTGACCAACTTACAGGTCTAACCACTGAATAACTGAGCTGTCTGGAATAATTGGAAAAATGCTAATATGTAATTACAATGTTGAACCAGGTACTTACAATATGGATCTGAAATACCAGCTATAGCAAGCAATATCAGGTTATAGTAAGTCATTTATGAAACAGGTGATAATTCATAAAAGAATTAAAGAGGGTTTTGATGAGAACAACTATTCTTTGAAATTTCTATTAATGTAACCTCCGTCCATCCTTTTTCTTATTCAGGTTATCCTATTCTGGATAGTAAGCGCCTCATCATATCTATCTCAGAGGAGTACAGAAGACAGAACGCAGACCTATGCAGGTCACCAGCATATACCGGGGCTCACTTAAGGATGCAGTCATAGTAACTGACAACAAGCCAGCTAATGGTAATATTGAAGTAACATATCTATGAAATTGTCAAGTCAGGATTTATTTTGATGCTTAATCCATTTGCTCTAGTTATTAGCTTGTTCCATACATCTATATTTCTTTAGATGAAGAATTGCTTTCCTATGTTTTTGCATATTTACTCTAACCCGCTTAGTTATTCTAAGTTACAGTAGCTGCACAGGTTCAAATGTATAAAACATACATCTGGAAACAATCATAAGTGAATTTACCTTAAACGTGAATGGGAGTAATTAGACGATTCTCTCAGTTTGAAAATTCTAAACCAATTGAAAACCTCATGAAAGTGGAGCTCAGAGTAGAGCTGATGATTTAAACAGTAAAGAGTGACATTATGTTTGATAAATTGGTCTGAGAGACAGGAGGCCTGTGGTCATGATGGATAAAGCTTTATGGATGAATACTATGTAGAGGTTGCAAGACACTAAGATTCACACCATCCTAAAATGGTGATTTGTTTTGTTTATTTCAGGGACCCCAGCCTTTACCCAGTTAACACACACTCACACATAGAGACACATAATAAAGTGGCACAAATGAATTGACAATAAAGAATATATTAAACAAATAAAAATAACAAAAAATTATTAAATAAGCAATGTGCATGCCAAACCCCACTCAGTTATCCCTGAAGACGAATTTACACTGAACAAAAAGAAAACTGTTCAGTTTTCAAATCACTGAGTACAAAACACATAAATCTGAGATTAAAGTTTATTCTTGGTCATCGCTAAAAGCTCTGTGGGTTCAGTAACATATAAAATAAAATATCATTTTTAGGTGAAGTATTCCCTTAAGCCAGAACATACAGCATGTGTCAAGTAACTATATGCCAGTAAGATGAACATGCATCACAGGTAAATTATTGGAAGGAATTATTAAGGAAAAGATAGAGCAACATATGGCAAGAACAGGAGTTTAACTGAACAGTCAGCATTGGTTCAGACGAGGGGGGTCATGTTTTCCTAACAAGCTTTCGATGAGTAAACAGCAAAAGGATATGATCAAAGTGGAGCATATGATATTATTTGCCTTGACTTTCAGAAAGCTTCTGATAATTTCCCACATGAAAGGTTGGGCATCAGATTAAAAGAGGTTAGAGCTCAGGGTGTTGTGTGTAGATGGGTGCAGAATTGGCTAAAAAAACAGGAATTAATGGGTAATGGTGCAGGTAACCTTATCTGAAATTGGTGATGCTAAGAGTGGTGTCCCACAGAGGTGACAATTTAATATAATTAACTGTATTATTTAACTTTTTTTTTAATATTACATGTAGAAAAAATGTAAGGTTTGAATACACAATAGGCGGTTGGAAAATTGAAGGTACACCTTATAAGAAGGATTTAGGAGTCTTAATGGAATCGTCACTATCAACTGCCAGACATTAAGAAGGCTAACAGAACATTTGGTTATACAGCGCAATGTGTAGGGTACAAGTCCAAGAAGGATATGCTGAAAGTACACCTTATGAGAAGGACTTAGGAGTCATAGTGGCTGTCACTATCAACTTCCAGTATTCAGAAGTCGTTAAGAAGGCTAACAGAATATCTGGTTATATAGCACGATGTGCAGGGTACAAGTCCAAGAAGGTTATGCTGAAGCTTTATAATGCACTGGTAACACCTCAGCTGCAGTACTCTGTGCAGTTTCCATCTCCAGGCTACAAAAAGGACATAACAGTACTGGATAAAGTTCAGAGGAGAGCGACTAGGCTCAATCCAGGTCTACAGAGTATGAGTTATGGGGAGAGATTCAAAGAGCCGCGCCTTTTCAATTTAAGCAAAAAGAAGTTAAGTGGTGATATGACTGAAGTGTTTAACACTATGGAATGACTTAGTCCTGAGTTCATTAAGAACAAGGGGACACAGTTAAGGGTAAATTTTGCACAAACATTACAAAGTTTTTCTTCACACAGAGAACCATAGATTCATGAAATAAGTTGCCAAGTAGTGTGGTAGACAGTAGGACTTTAGGGGCCTTCAAAAACTGACTTGATGTTATTTTGGAGGAATTAAGTGGAATGAACTGGCAAGCTTTATGGACCGAATGGTCCGTTCTCATCTAAATCTTTCCATTGTTCTGATCAAAGGAAGCCAGCTAAGAGGACCAGCACAGAGAATGCACATTTGGGTAACTAGAGTCAATTGTACTAGCACAGAAATCACACATTAGAGTAACTATTTTAGAGTGTGCCTACACAGAAGTTGTTTGACTGCGCCATTCTACATGTTACAGTACAAGGCATACCTTGGTTTAACTAGTAAACGCTCACAAATGAAAGAGCTAAAAAATGGGTCTATTAGACTTTTTACATAATTGTAGAAATCATGAAATTCATGACTCTCAGTGAAGTAATTTGCTTGGTGCTACCAGTCGTAGGAAATGTAGTCTTGGATGAGGTTCATAGTGAAAATAAAAGCACAGAAGTATACTGTAAACTCTTACAGTAAGGTACATTAGTAGTGTTCCGCAGGAATGGAATTAATATAGAATTCCATGGAGCTTATCTTTTTCTGTAGCGCACTTAATGGGCCCCTAGAACCCTTGGCAGTTATTATAGAGCTCCTGTTGAATGGCTTTATATATATATCATCTACAACTCAGTAAATCGAAGCTGCAGGCATATACAATTATCAGTTCTCTTTAGCTCCCAGGTAATAAGCTGTTTGCCTTTGTTTGTGTGTAATTATGTCTGTGTTCATGACTATTTATTTATTTTACCTTTCATTTTCCTTCAATTCCATCTACAGTATGTGCTGACAGAGGCAGTCCAAGGTCTTCAGCTGAGAGGAGGTTTCTATAGGTCTGAAAGATGTTAATTGACACCCTGCTTGGCACAATACCATCAAAACACCATTAACATCCCTGCAACGTCAGATCCGTGGGATCCAAGACAGAGTCATTTGGTACAAATGCATGGATAATGGGATCCCTTGTGTGACTTGTGATGGAATGCAGATGTTTAATTATGCATTTTTCACAGGCTGTAAAACAGCAAAGCTAAGCATAATTAACGGAGCATGCCAGATTCAAGGTCATGTTGTTAATTGCACAACAAAGAGTGAAAAATGTAACCAGCCAAATACACCTCTTCAAAAATGATAAAATCTCTTCAGTTTTTTTTTAGGTTTTTTTGTCATTTTGAAATGGAAACAAAAAAAATCTAAATTACCATTGTCCTTAGGGCATAAACTGAAACCACCATCTGGTACCATCTTCCTCTAGACATCTGCTGTGTCCTACAAGGGTAATTTTACCAAAGAGTGTCACTGGACTAGATGTGATGTAAGAAAGGGATCCATATTGTGCTCATGGTCACCTCAGAGAGTGCTTGTACAGTAAAAATAGTTCAGCTGTGAAAGCTTTACATCAAGGACACCAGGAGGTTTAAAGAAAAAAAAATGACATCCTTCATGCCCCAAGACTCAAGAGCCTTAAGGCAGCAATGCAGTCAACTGTGCCAGCATGTCAGTTAGTCCCAATTATGATTGTAATACTTACTTACATAGATACATACTGTCACAGATTTTTCCACTTTTTCTTTTAAAATCTGAGTTGGGACCACCAGGAAAACCCTGCAGGAAAGGACAAGGAATTCCAAATGCTTTAAAACATATTCTTCTGTCTTTTCAGGAGAAGACTGTGAGTGACTAGTTCTTCAAGGGAGTCTAAAGCTCCCATTAAGGGCAGAAAGTGGAGGCATGCCTTTTTCTGTCACATGTCACTATTACGTTATAGAAGACTTGCAAAGATGAAGAAGGAAAGTTCACTTTCACTAAGCCCATAAGAAGAAACTCCACCACAGGTGCCCAGGACAAAATGGTAAAGTGTAATGGTATGGAAAATACAATTAAAGCTATCACATTTATTACCCCTAAGGGGGTTGACAACTCATTTTCTGGTAAAAGGAAAGGACGAATTTGGAATGTTGATTGTCTAAGGAGAAGGTATTTCCATTAAATGTCAACAATTTATTCTTGAAAAATGTCTTCTTGATCGTTTAGTATTGATAAATAAATGCATCCAATGGCTTGGATGGTGGTACTTAAAAACATAACTTGTGTCCTGGGTTATCGAATGTACCAAACAGTCAGAATATATCCATTGTGGTCAAGCGAGGTACGCAACAAATCAAAAAGTAAATGTTACCTTTTAATAATAGTTTGCCCTCATTTGGTATTTTATTGGTGATCTGGGCATAAGAAGAGACAACACTGTCAGAAACCAATCCCACTTGTGTCCTGGGGTGGTGCTTAGAAGATAAACCCAGGTGACCCTCTGACGCCCATGTGTGACAACATATATTCTTAAGACCTCAAAATCTAACTCAGGGTTGCAATTGGCTGGAATAAATATTACTACCTTTAACCACTATATATTGCCCTTGTCCATCCAAGATTGCTTTCTGTCTTATGCCTGATGCTTCCAGGTTAGGCTCTGGCCTCCCATGACCTCTAAATGAATAAAAAAGATCTGATAATTCATAGAAGGATTACTGATTATATTTGAATTTGTTAGGGACATGTAAGATAGCAAGTGAAGTAGTGCAAGAAGCAATACATTTGGTGAAAGTTGGAGAAAACTTTCTTTTTTTATTTGATTTGAGGAAAATAACATTGTATACAATCAAGTCGAATTTATAAAATAAATGACTTCAAAGTCAAACAAAAAAAAAATTCAGAATGAGAGAAGCCTGCAGCTATGACTTATTGTATGTAGAATTGCTTTCCTCCTGCCAGATCCTTTCATTTTCTCTGTTTAATGCATCATAAGCCACCTGGACACCTGATGGACCATTGCTTTTTATTAACACAAAATCATTTGAAAAATCTAAAAAGTATTAATAATTTATTATATTACAAATATCAATATCAAATGCTTTGAAAAAAGAAGTGTCATAAAATGAAAGATATTATAAATTGTACTTTGTCTTAGAAGACGCAAGTTGGCTGGCTTTCTTGCTGAGGTAGATGGAATTCTTACCCGGCCAGGAGACCTTGATAAGGGAAAGGTGGAACGAGTTTGCCTCCTGGGGTCAAGTGTCCCCCAGCACAATAGGTAGCTTCAACTCTCTGGAGGGTCTTCATTGTACACACTCACAGGCCAGCATGGAAACTGTAGTTCCAGTGGGCAGTTGGGTTGCATGAGAGCTACCAGAGGGAACTGGTGGAGGAGCTGTCCCCAGCAATATGGTAGCACTGGAAGTACTCCTGGGTCTGGTATAAAGGAGACTGCTCCACTTCACCCAGGAGAGCTGGTGTCAAGTGTAAAACAAGGAGAAAGTCTTATGGGAAGAGTGAAAGTAAAAAGATTAAGGAATGGAGAAGAAAGAAACATTGTAAAGGTAACTGTGTTAATGAAAAGCCTTTTCATGTAAAAGAAATCCTGTCTATGCAATTATGTCAGTAGTTTGGGGTGTTGGGGTGCTGCACTTCATACTGGCCACAGCTTAAAAACTGCAATTAAGAGCCTATTTAGAAAACTCAGGCAGACATTTATAAGTATAATTCATCACTTTACAGCACTGCTGGCATGAAATGTTTGTGTAGCACTAAACAGTAGAACAGCTTTAGATGAAATAAAAATTCACAGTAAGGTTTCTGTACATTACATGATCTGCATTATTATTAAAGACTAAAAGTTCTATTGAAACAAAATATGTATTAAATATTAAGTACCAGCAAGAACTACAAACACCAACATGCGAACCAAACATCTTCTAACTCTTAATAACTACTGTCACAGTTTACCTGCTTCAAGTGCAGCCATGCTGTGTTTATAAGATAGCAGCAGTGCTTTATGAAAAAGGCTGCAATTTTTAAATTTTGTTAATCTAAGAACCGTACTTATAGTGTCTGTGAGCACAAGCCTCCCTAGTGCACTAGTGTAAAATTTGATATTTTTCATGTGTATTATCATTTCAAGAACACGCTGTGTGGCCTAAACTGTGTATGTGGATCAATAAAATATTTACATTTATGTTTTTTGCTGATTTTTTTTCATTATTGTATAAAATTTTACTTTGGTTCCTCAAGCCTTGACTGAATAATTCATCTTACCAGAATTTTAATAGTAAGAGTTTTACAACATTCACTCATTTCCATGGGAAGCATGATGGTGCTTCCTTATAGATCAAGAGCCCTGACTTTAAAACTTGGACCAGTCATTGTGCGCTTGGAGTTTGCACATTCCCTGCACTCTAAATCAGGTGTGTTAGATTAAATGGCAATACTAAACAGAACAAAACAACATATGACATTTGACAAGCAAGAGGACATCATTCAGTACATCAAGCCCATTTGTTTTGCTAATAGCTAAGCTGTCTCAGTATCTCATCCAGATTCTTCTTAAAGGTTGTCAAGGATTCTGCTTAAACTGCATGTCCTGATAGTTTATTCCAGATTCCCACAATTCCTTGTGCAAAGAAGTCCTTCTTGGCTCCAGTTTTAAATGCGGTTCCCCTTAATTTCCACTGGGGTCCTTGAGTAGGCAATTCACCCTTAAGCTGAAAGAATGTTGCTGGATCTACTTTATCAAAGCCTTTGAGGATTTTAAATACCTGGATTAGGTCCCCATGCAGTTAACTGTGTTGAGACTAAACAGGTTTAATTCTCTGAGTCTGTCAGAGTAAGATATGTCCTTAAGTCCTGGAATGTACTTGGTTGCCTCTGACACAGTTGTTATTTGTTGTTATTTCTATTTTGTATCATAGCTAACAGACACGCGTACAGTACTCCAGATGTGTACTGTACTATAATGGTCTTATTAGTGCATTATATAGTTTAAGCATAACATAACATAAATGAATCTGTTTTTATGGGGTGGATAGCGGTTCCTCTTCATCATCCTTTCAAAAATCACGAAGTAGGTCTCAAAGTCATCCTCATCATTAAGCAGGATGAGCACTTGAGAAGGCATTCTGGACTGATCTTGCGACTGCAAGCTGTGCCTCGATCCTCGATCCTAGACTTGGACCCGTTTTAGTTTAGTCGCTAGGTTGGTAAGGATGGCATTCAGGTCCTGTTTCTCAGACATCCTGGAACGCGATCCTGCCGACTACGCCAACTGTAAACAAGACAACAAAACAATTACAGTGGAACCTCGGTTCACAAACGTCTCGGAACACGTACAAATTGGTTTACAACCAAAAAGTTTGTCAAACTTTTGCATCTGTTCGTGACCACAGACTCGTTATACGAACAAGCCAGTTTCTCTTTTGGTTTGTGCGCACCCACGATTTCCGTACGTGTTCAGTCTCTCCCTGTGCAGTGAGAGAGAGAGCGAGTGAGCGAGAGAGACACACACACACGCGAGAGAGACACACACACACATACACACACGAGAGAGAGAAAGACACACACACACATGCGCACACTAGCGAGACAGACACACACACACACGAGAGAGAGATATGGCTGGACACATAAGGCCGAGAAGGCAGTTAAAGAATGCACCAGGCTTGTTTTTAAAGAGACAGATTGTTTTAACCTCGTTGTATTTAATGAAGACTTTTTACTATTGGATTTTAACCTCCACTTCACCTCTGTTTACAGTGATTGGTTCATAGCGTGCATTGCTGCAAAGTTACTTTTCTTGGTGGTTTATTAAATTACAGATTTTTCAAATGTTCATTTTTTCCCTGTGCTTAAAACTCATTAAAAAAAGCGTTTTTAGCGAGCGGTTCATAGCGCTATAGCACGAATTCTTGCAGTGTTAGTTTTCTCTGTTGTTCAAGGTTTTCTCAGTGTTATTCAATGTTTTTACATTTAGTTTACTATTAGGCTGTGCATTCTATGGTATAATTAACTATATCTGTGCTTAAAAATCTTAAAAATATATATATTTACATACAGTTCATATGGTCTGGAATGGATTAATTGTATTTACATACAATCCTATGGTGGAAATTACTTCGATTCCACTGTATAAGGATTTAGGGAGTCCACCTCGCATATTGTCACTACCAGCACACAACAGTTGAGAGCAGTCATGAAAGACTGAGTCAATTATCTACCAATGTGGTGAGTGGTGGGCTCGTTCTTATACTTTCTTGGCAGGAAGAGGCGGAATATGAAGGGAAGTGAGGTTAGTAGAAGGGCGTGGTCTGGAACCAGAAGCAGGCAGAGCTTTAAGCGGTCTTCTTTTCTGAAGGTCTGCAAAAGAGGGAGAAAAGGCATTAATGCTGTTCATCAACCTCAGTCTCTGTTGCTTATCCTCAACTAAGCCTTTAGACTGCCTCCCATACGCACATGTATGACAATGGTTTAACCTAAAATTTTATATAATTTTTAATTAAATTTTTATCTATATATTTATGTGTTTATTTATTTAAAGAGCTTCTGTAAAAAGGCAAATTTCCCTCTTGGGGCATCTATCTATCTATCTATCTATCTATCTATCTATCTATCTATCTATCTGTCTTTTCTTATCATCTGTAACCTTCTTTTACATGTGCAAAGACATGACAAAATGTATTCTGTTGCAGAGCATGGAAGTGTGGGTGCAGCTAAAAAGCACATACTTTCTATCCATTGAAGATCTGGTCAGTGTTGGTTATGAAGGAAGAAGAAAGGTATATCACTTGTGGAATAACACTTAGGAAGTGCTATTATTTGCATTTTGCTATAAAAAAAAAAATAAAATTTAAAATACCCCCAAAACATTAGATACAAGTGTAAAACGCATTTTAGGGCAATTTTGCAAAATTGCATGCAAAACAAACTTGGCTGTTTTGCTAATCACTAATTATTAACAACAGTCCAGTCCTTTCACAGAGTATTCAGACCGACTCACTTTCTGCACACTTTATTGTGTATCAGACTTAATGGAAAACAATACATTTGCCATTTGTGCTTATCAATCTACAGTATACTCAAAGAAAAGTAAGCATTCAAACCTTTTGCTGTGGCATTCCAAGTTGTGGTCAGGTGCATCTGGTTTGCTTTAATTCTCCTGGAGGTGTGTCTAGAACATAATTGGAGTCCACCTTTGGCAAATTGATTTGGATATCATTTAGAAAGGCACACATCTGTGTACATAAGCTCCCACAATTCACAATGTCAAAATAAAAAAACAAACATGCCATAAAGTCCAAGGAATTCTTTGTAAACCACCACAATCAAATTGTGTTGTGGCTTACATCAAGGCAAGAGTGAGTGGGCGTTAAGTGTCCCTAGGAGCACAGTGGCCTCAATAAATGTGAAACGGAAAAAGTTTGAGACCACTAGGACTCTTCCTAGAGGCCAACTGAGTAACTAGGCAAGGAGGGCCTTGGTCAGAGAGGTTAATAATAATAAATTACATTTATATAGCGCTTTTCTCAGTACTTAAAGCACTATCCACACAGGGAGGAACCGGGAAGCGAGCCCACAATCTTCCACAGTCTCCTTACTGCAAAGCAGCAGCACTACCACTGCACCACCTGTGAGGTTATCAAGAACCCTATCGTTAGTCTAGCAGTGCTTCAGAAATCAGTCATAGCTTCAGTCCCTGCTATGATGGAAGGACCTGTCAGAAAAACAAACATCTTAGCAGAAAACAGTCTTTAAAGGACTCTGAGAGCATGAGGAAAAAGATTCTCTAGTCTGATGAAACAAAAATTAAAATCTTTGGGCATCTTATGTCATGCAAAGAACAGGCACTGCTGATCAGCTGCCTAACATCTTTCCTGAGGTGAAGCATGGTGATGACAGCATTGTGCTATGGAGGTGCTTGTTAGTGGCAGGAACAAGGAGACTGGTCAGAATTGAGAGAAGGATGAATGAAGCAAAATACCAAGAAAGAAGAAAACCTCCTCCAGAGTTCATGCAACATCAGACTAGACCGACGGTTCACCTTTCAGCAATATAAAGACCTGAAGCATACAGCCAAGACAAATCTGGAGTGGTTTTAAGCCTTTCTGAAAACATGTTTTCACTTTGTCATTAAGGATTATTGAGTGTAAATTGATCAGCAAAAAATGGCAAATTTGCCCATTTAATATTAAATTTACTGTACAACACAATAAAGTGTGCAGAAAGTGAAGGGGTCTGCAATATGTTCTGAATCCACTGTATGTATGTTTTAAAATGGTTAGTAGCTAATACATAATTTTGACAGCAGCACTCGAGGATTCTTAGCACAAAATAAAGAATGAAAAATTGAATCTATATATACCCACAAAAAAAATTACCTGCCCAAATTGGAACGAACTTGTCCGAGTTATCAAGCAAGGACATTCTGAACCCTTTGCATCTGAAGTCTGAAGAAAAAAAATCATTTTAATACCTTAAAAAGAAGTGTACTGTCTGACCATGCTGTGTGTTAGGATCACAACACTGTGACTGGAATAACTGGCTTCATTTTCATTTCTTTTTTCAATGTTTATTTAATCTGCAGGAAATGAATTATTGATCCACACCCACATAACTGATTTCTTTTCTTCTCACAAGCGCAGCTTCATTATTTTGCAATTTTCAAATTAGACAGATAATTACACTTCCAAACTCAAGTCCTATCTCAAGTTGTATGTTTATTAAACAGTGACCGTTGACTAATAATTGATTTTAATGATTAAAGCAAAAAATCATTGTTTCTTCATTCTCCAAAGCTTCTGGCCAACACTGGTTAAGAAATTTCTCCACACTTATCTCTAAAAAGCGTTTAAATACTGGATTTGGTCATAAGAGCTAAAAATCAAATATTATGTTTTAAGTACGAGAAGGATGTGCATTTTTTCAAAATACTGTATATACATAGAATTAAAATGAGTATTTTCATTTTTATATTTTAATTTATAAACTGTCATGATAATGAGTAATGAATTAAAGTAAAAATTATATTCATAAGATAATTCCATTTTATTTATTGTATTGTATTTAATTATTGCACTTGGTCACAGAATTAAAGATTAACCAAGCATGATTTTTATTTATTTTTTGCCATTTCACCTTAAACAGAAAGAATGGCAAACATTTTGATGTTTTTCTCAAAACCATAAGCACTTAATCCAATTCAAGCTTACAAGGTATGAAAGCTTAACTTAGCAACCGTGGGCACAATGAAGAAACCAACCCAGGATGGGCCTGTTTCAGGGGCTACTGACTCACCGACACCCACAAAGTACCAGTTTATAGTTGTGTGAAATAGAAAAAATACAGTTACTGAAGTATGAGATTGGAAAATAGGAATTAATGATCAGAACTGAAGTGCGTGCTAAGCAAAATGTCTATAGTGCAAGTGCAAATACAACTTCCTGTTTTTTCCTATCAGACAAAAAACCACAAGTGACCAACTGATGAACTCTAAAATTAACTGATGAACTTTAAAAATGTTGATCCAAGTAAATTGTTGAAAAGATGTAATGTCTCAAAATTCTGTTGATCCAAGCAAATTGTTGTAAAGATGTAATGTCTCGAAATTCTTGTGCAACTAAAATTAAGACAAAGCTTTGCCCTATAAAAGATTTAGGACACCGACTTCTCGGGGCAGATGAAGGGCAGGCGTCCTAGGACTGTGCTTCTCTGTCATTCTTACCTTTGCCTGGTGTGTATTAATAAATTATTTTTTACTAACTTTAATTATATCTCTCTGTCTTCAGTCACAAGAAGTGACACTAGAGAAAAAGTGTCCACAGTTGGCAATACGACTTTAGAAAAACTGAGTCAATTAGTGAGGAGGCAAGATAGGCCACTGCATTTTAGACCCTCTGCAGTGGCTTGATGGCATATGTTAGTCCTATGAGTAGTTGTGAGTTTCAGAAATCCAGACTTGACAAGACCAAAGACTGGCCCAGAAGTTGTGCTGCATACGCAGTCAGATAACATCTGATTTTGTTGATGTTATACAGAGTGAACATGCATGGATGAGAGTCAGTTGAAATGTGGTCAGTAAAAGACAGCTGCTCATCAGTTACTGCAAAAGGTTGCATATTGAACAGCTGTTAGCAACAATGAGCCAAGATGTGCAGAGTTGGGGAGTTGAACAGACTGGCTGGCCAGGATAACAAAAAACTCAGTCTTTGCCAGGTTATGCTGTAGATGGTGGTCCTTCCTCCAGGTTGAAATATTGGTAAGACAAGCAAATACTATAGACAATACTGTGTTGTCTTCAGGAGGGAATGGCAAGTGCAGCTGTATATAATTAGCTTTGCACTGATATGAGAAACTATAGGACTGGATGATGGGACCCAATGACGTTCTTCAGAGAGAGAAGAGTAAAGGACCCACCACTGATCCTTGGGTCACCCCAGCGCATGTCTGATGTAGACTTGACATCTCTTCTCACCAGGACACACAGTGAGTCTGCCCAAGATATAGGACCAAATCATCTGAGAGCTGTCCCAGTAATGCCAAGGTCAGAGAGGATCTCATGGTAGATGATGTCAAAGGCAGAGCAGAGATCTAGAAGGATCAGGACTGATGACGTTTTGGTAGCTTTAGCTAACCATAGCTGGTCAACCACAGTCAGTAGAGTGATTCCTCTTTCAGCCAGACTGGTTTGGATCAAGTAGTCCATTCTGTACATGGAAAGAAGAGGCTTGGTTAGTCACAACACATACAAGTGTTTTGGGAAGAAAGAAAAGGAGAGAGACAGGGCTGTGATTGCTAATTTAAGATGGATTGAGGTTTGGTTTCTTTGAGAAGTGGGGTTATCAGATCATATTTGAATATGGTAGGAAAGATACCTGAGCTAAGTGAGGGTTAATGATGTGTGAAATTTCAGAAATGAATGAGAGACAGATAGCTTGAAGCCGATGTAAGGGATGAGATGTGTGGACAGGTAGAGGGGTGGTTGGAGAGGAAGTTGGAAGCATCACTGGCTGGTAGTGGAGAGAATGTGGAGAATGTTGGTTGATGCTTTGGAGGAGGCATAATGTTTTGGCAGTAATGAAATGACTGCTGATAGTAGCCACCCTTTCCTGGAAAATAGTGGCAAAATCACCAGCAGTCAAGGAGGTTCGAGGAGTAGGTGAATAAGGGTTAAAAAGGGAAGTGAAAGCAGGGAACAGAGAGCATGTATCATTAATGCTGTTAATCATTTTCTGATAGAAACATGTCTTAGCACTGGTTTTGGCAAAAGGGAAGGATCATGGAAGGGACTGATACTTATCCAGCTCTACCTGAGCTTTTTTCTGCCTCCAGTTCCTTTCGGTTATCCCAAGCTCAGCTCATTGACTGCAAAGTTGTTTCAGAAAGCCAGGGGCAGGAGGGCCTGGAAGATAATGGACAGACATTATCATGATAGGAGGACACAGTTGAGCATAGGGTGTCTGTGGTAGCACTGGTATCAAGAGAGGAAAAGTGGTCAAGGGACAACAGAGAAGACTAGGGAAGAGAAACTGGTGGGAGAGGGGATGACAGAAGGATACAGTGGAGAAGTAGAAGAGACAGAATAGGGAAGAAGCAGTGAGAATTGAATAAAAAAGTGGTTAGATGTGTTTAGGAGGGTGACAGTTACATTTGTGGAGGTGCAGTGGCATGGGAGAACAAGGTCTAGCAGATTGCCAGCTTTGTTGGTTGGTGGGGCATGAAGCAGTGCTACATTGAAGGAAGAAAGAAGAGTGAGAACATCCATAGCAGGAGGAATGTCCAGTGGATGTTGAGGTCAGCAGAAGATTAGAAGCAGTCTGCTGTCATCTGGGAGGGAAGAGAGCAATTCATTAAGGTACTGTTAAGTGGATGAGAGACAGTAACAGCATGGTATTCATAAAGTAGTGTAGGTGCAGGCAGTACCCAGGGGGGTGAATCTCCAGTTCTTTGACGCAATGATACCTGTTCCTACACCCCTACCAGTGGAATAACAGGTATGTGCGAAGTTAGAAATGGGCGAAAGTGCTGTCAGTGTTGCCATGTTTTCTCGGCAAATCCACATCTCCATGAGAGTTACAACTTGGGGGTCCTTTTGGGTGGCAAAGCTGGAATAAAGTCTGCTATGTTGACTGCAGACTGGCAATTTCACAAACAAAAGGAGAAGAGGGTGCCTGAAGAGGTGGATTGACGAAGCAGAGCAAAGTTTTCAGTGTTTCTCCCTCTTCTGCTAAAGGGACAAGAGAAACATCTAGTCTTAATAACAGCAATTTATTGTAGTCACGTTAAGGTAAATTATTAAAAGAAAAAAAATACCTTTTTTAAGTATGAGTGTCCAATGCTTTGTCAGGTGGACTTGCAGTCTGTATACGGTAAGACCACACATAGTGGCTGATGCTTATGCAACAGTGCCTTACATTTCTTTAAGTAAGGGGCAACTAATTGATTCCAGTTGCAAGTTTCAAAGTAATTAGCAACACAAAGCAAATGGCGGCACCCATGAAACAGATCGAAACCTGCCAGTAAGCAAGCAAACAAAGATGGAAGTCAATCATTGAATTTAAAAGCAGAAAGATCTACAGTAAATACATATAATAATAACTTAGTACAAATAACTATAGCAATGCACAAACAAGTTATAAAAGTAACAAATCTGGAAACACTGACAGCCTTTGAACAGGCATCCAAAAACCCACAAGTTTCTCATCACAATTTTCTTTCAGGCCATAGTGTGTATAATGGTGGATGTGCTGCTGGTAATATAAACACTTGCCTCCAGAAATAATTATCTGCCACTTAGTGGACTAATGCACCTACAATATCTTTGGCTTGTCCTTTACAAAGACATGAATCTTGGGAAATACATTAATTCTAAGGCATCACAGGCCTGATAGTTTAATTAAAGTAGCCAAATGAAAGTTAGCTATCTAAAATTAACATAACAAAATATGACAAGAATAAAATTGTGGCTTCTTCATTTCTAGCTGGTTGTTACCAGAAATTAAAATTCTAAATGAGAACACAAAAAATTATTCTGAAAATAAATTAGATAATTATACTACATGTTATTATAGATACAGAACCTGTGTTTTAGCCAATAACTTCAATACTTACGTCAGTATGATCTATTTTAGTCCTGTAATGCTCAAATGTATCATTTAACCAACCCCTTGAGTAACAGCCATCTGGTATATATTTGCAAATAAAGTGTGGAATAGGATTTAAGTATTTTTTTTCCTGACTTGAAAGCATGGCTTATCTGATTTGTTTCAAGAAAAGTCAGGCTTACGCTATACATTGAATGGACCTCTTAATGTCTTGAATGTTAATTTTAGATTATAGATGGTATGGATATCTGATTTTTTCAATTAAAAACATGTATTTTGTTTAACCCTAACAATTACTTGCCAAAATGAAAATCAGATTGTTCAGACCAATATATAATATTGTGGAAGGCTGGGACCTTTAACTGAAACTCAGTTATTACATCCACTGTGGTGGGCTGGCACCCTGCCCTGGGTTTGTTTCCTGCCTTGCGCCCTGTGCTGGCTGGGATTGGCTCCAGCAGACCCCCGTGACCCTGTAGTTAGGATATAGTGGGTTGGATAATGGATGGATGGATGGATTACATCCACATTGCTTTAGTTTTCCCTCAGCGTTTTTTTTTTTTTGCACAAATTTTCATGGACTGGGAGCATAGATGATCAGGATAAGGAGTGCATAAGATTAACTGATTGGTATTTTCTATTCAATAAAATGAAGCTATATATTTTAATACATTATTGTATATGTGATGCCCTGGCCCTGTGGCTAAAGGCATCTTCCTTCATCCAGTTCGTCGAAGGTTATGTGCTGAGGACGGACCAGGGCGAGTGTGCACACAAATAGGACTTTAAAATCAGAAAAATGGAAGTTTATTAAAAACCAGGATAATAAAAGGTGCAATAAGTGTGCAAAATAGTGCATGCTCTAAACAATAATAAATGAATGAATCTATAAAATTGTGCTGTAAAATAAACCTGTGACTTGTGACCAGTGACAGAGTATTCAATAAATAACTAAATAGATAAATTCAATAAAATAGATACCATAAAAGTTCAAACAGTGGGAAGGTGAAATCCTTTTTGTTTCATCTATTTTTTCACTTATGTCCTCATCAAGACCTTGGGAGTCTCTGTGGTGCAGCCTGTGGCACCCTGTGCCAACACTCAGACCTGAACTGCACCACTAGGGGTTTCCGTGACTACCAGGATACCTTGCCCCTCCTCCAATGCTGTTGCATTTCCATTCTCCCACAACGGACTTTAACGTATCTCCTGTCCACCAATTCGACCTGAACCTCTACTGCTATTGGCGGCCAAAATTCCCAGAGCATCTTGCCCTTCATGGGATGCCGCCACATCTTGAGCCTCCCTCCACCAAACCAGCCCTATCTCTCTCACTCTCTGTTGTCAGCTCCACAGCTCAGCTCAAGAGAATACAGCTACACCATGGTGTAGCTGATGTTGCCCATTCCTTCTCTCATTTCCGCTCCAAGCAGCGACTGCTTTTTTTCAAAAACATCTCCAAAAGACAATGTTTTCCTGATCTAACCCATCCCCTTTGTACTTAATTCATCCTGTATCTGGAGCCTGCTGATTACCATGCCACTGCTTGACTGGTAATTATTTAATTAAACCAGCACACGGCTTCATGTGCGCACATCATGGTCTTCTTGGTTTAAACATTAAATGTTGTCCTATTAGAAGTCATCAAGCCATCAGAACCAAGCCAGCTGGACCTCACTGAAGATAGAGATCCTGTTCCTCAGACAAGAAACTTGGAATGTTTCTGTCGTAGTAGAGATTGTTATTTGATAATGTTGATGTGGTGCCATTACAGGTATTTGATCAAAGTTAAACCAGAATTTAAAACTAAACTATGTGATTTTTTCTAATCTTTGTGTATTCATTCCTAAACTGTTTTTGTTTCTTTGTGTGTGTTTTGGGGCTGGCATTAGGCTACAGTTAAAATAACCTAGTTTTTAGGGAGCATGTGCTCTCTGCAAAATATAGTAATCCTTCATTACAACATGTATGTTACTTCAGGTTAGAGGTGTTTTTCTAAAGGAACCTTGTAAAACTTTCCTAAACTTCCCTCAATGTCCATTGCAGAAGTTGTACTTTCCAGCTGTGTTAAAGACATCTGAAGAGTGCACCTCTTGGGTAGTACAGTGGTAAGTAGACTGGGGTTCATGTCCCAGGTGTTCCCTGTTTGCAGTTTGCATGTTCTCCCTGTGTCTTTCTTTGCGGGCTTACTCCGGGTGCTCTGGTTACCTATCTCCAAAGACATGCAGGTTAGGTGAATCGGCATTGCTAAATTAGTCCTGATATGTGTGTGTGTTTGCCGCTCAGTGGACTGGCATCCTGTCCAGAGGTTGTGGTGCCCCAATGACTGCTGGGACAGGCTTCAGTTGCCCTGCGACTTTGCTCTGGATAATTAGGTTAGGAGAATGAATAAAATACATCTTACATTGTTTTGTTCGTATGCTGTTTTTTTTTTTTTTTTGATTAACTGGTAGAACCCTAACCCATACTGCTTGGAAAAAGGGAAAAATTGTTTTTTCTTAAATGAGAAAAATCAAATGAAATTTAAGACAAACTACTCAAAGGTTTATGGCATTGCCATCATCAGCATTTTCCTTAGCACAAATAGTGCATTAGAAAGATTTAGTTGAGAACAGGCTATTCAGCCCAACAAAGATCACCAGTCTTATCCACTTAATTCCTCCAAAATTATATCAAGCTGAATTTTTATCTACCACACTACTTTGCAATTTGTTCCATGTGTCTGGTTCTCTGTGTAAAGAAAAACTTCCTAATGTTTGTGCAAAATTTACCCTTAACAAGTTTCTAAACTGTGTCCCCATGTCTTTGTTAAACTCATTTTAAAATAACAACTCAATCCATTGTCTTAATCTCCTTTTGTTTAAATTGAATAGGCTCAGTTCTTTTATCTTTCCTCATAACTTATCCCCTGCATTCCTGGAATCGTCATATTGCTCTTCTCTTGACTTTTTCTAGCACTGTTATGTCATTTTTGTAGTATGGCGACCAAATCTGCACACAGTACTCCACGTGAGGTCTAAACAGTGTGTTCTAAAGCTTCAGCATAACCTTCTTGGACTTGTACTCTACACATTGAGCTATACAGTAATCCCCCGCTCTATCGCGGTTCAGCTATTGCGCCCCCGCTACATCACAGATTTATTAATACTATTATTATTACTAGGGGCTCCGCCCACTGCTCGTTTCGCTCGAACATGCCCTCGTTTGGTGTACCGGATAAACAATTTAAAGAGATTGTTATTTTCATGGGAATTGTTACATATGCATTATTTTCATTCATACTTTAAAACTTTTGTAAAAACAATATTTGTCCTTTATTTCCTGCCCCGGGCGTGGTTAATTATCTTTCTCGCGGCACTTATAACGCTGCTCGCATTGTGAAGGAAGGGTCTGAACGCATGCTAAACAGATTCGATCAGTTCAGCTGGTGTCTTGCTCCTGATACTGGCCAGCTGTGTGTTGTGCTTGTTGCGCTTTGCATCAATCACTTAAAAGCCTGTACAGTAGCTGTCCTTTTTCCACTTCATGTCTCTGCCGCTCTCTTTGTGAAGGGGGGCAGCTGAACATAGGCTAAGCAGAAGTGGACAGATCAGCTACTGGCTTTGTGCTGCTTCTACCAAGATTCATGGGGGGGTGATGGCTAAACGCACCTAAGGAGAAGTGCTGGGATCTGGTCACGATCGCTTCGCTCAAACCCCCCTCCTCCGAGGCGCCCTACACTCCTGCCACTTTGTGTTGGGAAGGGGGGAGCTCAGTGCATGCTAAGGAGAAGTGGACTTTGTGCTGGCTCTGTGCTGCTTGTTTTTCAGTGTGTCGCTCTGCATGTCAATCATTTAAAAGCGTGTACAGCAGCTCTTATCCTGTCTCACTGCCTTGTCTTGCTTGAAGTTAAAATGTTTTATAATAGAGAGATGTTACTCATATCCTTAGCCCGACATCCATATATCATTTGTGTTTACAAAGTGTGTTTTAATAAGTTTACATGTGTTTAAAGCGTGTGGGATGGGTATTTTAAGGCTTAAACTATAAAAAAAAATGTGGTCTTTCTATATTGCAGACTTTCACCTATCGCGGGTGGGTCTGGAACGTAACTTCCACGATAGGCGGGGATTACTGTATAACCTAACATTCTGTTAGCCTTCTTAACAACTTCGGAACACTGGAAGTTAATAGTGACAAAGCCACTATGACTCCTAAGTCCTTTTCATAAGGTGTACTTTCAATTTTCCGGCCTCCTATTGTATATTCAAACCTCACATTTTAAGTCCTACTGTATGTGTAATACTTTATATTTACATTAGGTTTCATTTCTCACAGTTCTGCTCAAGCCTGTATCTGTACAAGTTCTTCTGTAATAGTTCAACTGATTCTAGATTGTCTGCTAATCCTCCTAACTTGGTATCATTTACAAAAGTAACCCACTTGTTACTTGTATTCCTGTCCAAATCAATTATATATATATATATATATATATATATATATATATATATATATATATATATATATATATAGCACTGACCTTTGTGGGATGCCACTCTAAACATCACCCAATTCTGATAAGGTTCCTTGCAGCAAAACACTCTTCTTCCTATGTCTGAGCCAATTCTCTTCCCATCTACACACATCACCCTGAACTCCCACTTCTTTTAGTCTGAAGCCAAACCAGTCATTTGGGACCTTACTAAATGCTTTCAGAATGTCAAGATAAATAATATTGTATGAGCCACTTTGATGATGTCCTTTGTTGCTTCCTCATAGAATTCCAGCATATTAGTAAAGCACAATCTCCCTCATCTGAACCCTTGCTAACTGTTGAGTAAAACTCATGTTCTTGCCATGTCTTGCTTGAACTTTTCCTTAATAATTCTTTCCAATAATTTAACTGTGATGTGCATTAAGCTTACTGGCCTGTAGTTATTTGGAACTGCTCAATAATCCTTTCATACTGTATAATGGGACAATATTTGCCATTTTCTAGTCCTTCGGAATTTTACCAATCGCAGTGAATTTCTAAAAATATTTGTGAAGTGTTTATATATTTACTTGCTAACTTCCTTGAGAAATCGAGGATAAATATCTGGTCCTGGTGATTTGTTTGATTTTAGACTATTTAAGCTTCTCCCTCTACAATTTCCAAGGCACTCAGTACCTCCTTAGTAGTTGCTGTTACCACTGGGAGTTTATCCACTTCCTCACATGTAAAGACCACAGAAAAAATCAAGATCAGAGCATCTTCTATTTTACTGTCTGTATGTTTTAATTCCTGTTTGCTATTTCTGATGCACTTCGCCTCCTCCTTAACTGTTATGTTACCACTAAAATACAGAACGAATCTCTTTGGGTCATCTTTTGCCTTATCTGCTATTTTCCTCTCTAACTGCATTTTAGCATTTCTAATATCCTACTTAATGGTTGCCTTTGTGTTCTTATATGCTGTACAATTCACATTGTAGTTATTAGTCTCTTATGCCTTATACAGCTGTTTTTTCCTTTGCAGCTCCTTTTTCAGCTCTTTATTAACCCAGTGCAGAGTGTTTTTTAATTTCCTATTAAGTTTAAATTTTGGGACGTACCTGTCCTGCATTATATGTAAAACATTTGTAAACATATTCCTCTGCTCCTCGACAATTTCCACACCGAAAAGCGTATCCCAGTCCATCCTCCTTAAACTTTGCTGCAAAATGTGCCCTATCAAAGTTAAATTTCATGGTTTTAGTCTTAACATCTGTGCTTTTCCAACACTCATAGAAATGTATTTTATTATGGTCACTTAACTCTAGTGGGTCAATCAGCTCTACATCCTCAATTCTGTCCTGACTGTTACAAAATACCAAGTCTATACAGGCCTCCTGCTGCATTGGTACCTTAACATAATGTGTTAAAAACAGCCACTGATTACATTTAAAATTTCTCCTCTTGTATTCCACTATTTGCAAAGTTAGCCCTGTTAATATTTGGGTAGTTAAGGTCCCCCATGGCTATACTTGCCTTTTTAATATTAAAAAGATGCATTTTGAAATTACTGTCTGCATTGGGGGGGTCTATAGTACATTCCTAATATACGGCCTATTTCTTTAATGCTTTCCAGATGTCCTCACTAAGATGTGGCTCATCCTCTAACTGAAGAAGAATTGTTTTTAAATTCTGCTTTACAAAAATGGCAACCCCACCCTTCCACAAACCCTTTTTCTGTTCTGTCAATCATTCCTAAAAACGTGTACCCATCTATGTTATACTCATCCCCACCTTTGTTATTTAGAAAGGTTTATGTTATTGCTATAATATCATAATTATGCTGAGATATACACAACCCCACTCACTTTTTTATTTTTGATTAAGGCAAGCTATTTTTAATGTGTCACTTATTTTACTTTTGCACTTAAACCTTGAGTTTAGAATTTCTGTTACTGTATGCATTTGTTTTTATACCATTGTTCATCTCCTCATGTACAGATTTATACCTGGCAAACCCTAAACTCCCCAACTGTCCATTCTCCAATTTAAACAATCCCTCAAATGACATACTTATTGACTTCCCCAACACATTGGTCCCTTTCTGTTTCAAATGTAATCATTTGCAGTGGATCAGGACCCATCTGTTCCAAAAAGTTCAAATGCTACAAAAAAAAAACTATACCCCTCTATCGTACACCAAGATATGAGCCATGCGTTAAGCTTTCCAATCTCATCTGTCTTACCTGGACTAGTGCTTGGCACAGGAAGAACTTGAGAGAAAGCTACCTTGTCAGTTTTTCTCCTTAACCTGGCACCTAACTATTTAAATATGAATTGTAGAACTGACAGACTACCCTATATGTCATTTGATACAACATGGACAATGACTACTACATCAACCCCAGCTCTGGCCAAAAGCCTGTCCACCCTTCTAGGGAGGTCTCCCACTTGGTTGCCAATAGTACAAACATTACTTTTTGGGTTCCTGCTCTCTAGATCAATTCATCTTACATATAAGGATGCAATTTGGAATTCCAGTGCTTGAGACCAGTTTTCTTGGCGGTCCAACATTTTCAACAAATCTCCATATTCTTCATAATCTTTTTTTTATATATATCTTTAGCTTCATTCATATTTTTGAATGACATCTACAGTAGTTGTTTTGGCATTTAAGTGGTATGGCATTTACAGGTGCCGGTCATAAAATTAGAATATCATGACAAAGTTGATTTATTTCAGTAATTCCATTCAAAAAGTGAAACTTGTATATTAGATTCATTCATTACACACAGACTGATGTATTTGAGATGTTTATTTCTTTTAATTTTGATGATTATAACTGACAACTAATGAAAGTCCCAAATTCAGTATCTCGGAAAATTAGAATATTGTGAAAAGGTTCAATATTGAAGACACCTGGTGCCACACTCTAATCAGCAAATTAACTCAAAACACCTACAAAAGCCTTTAAATGGTCTCTCAGTCTAGTTCTTTAGGCTAGACAATCATGGGGAAGATTGCTGACTTGACAGTTGTCCAAAAGACGACCAATGACACCTTGCACAAGGAGGGCAAGACACAAAAGGTCATTGCTAAAGAGGCTGGCTGTTCACAGAGCTCTCTGTCCAAGCACATTAATAGAGAGGCGAAGGGAAGGACAAGATGTGGTAGAAAAAAAGTGTACAAGCAATAGGGATAACCGCACCCTGGAGAGGATTGTGAAACAAAACCCATTCAAAACTGTGGGGGAGATTCACAAAGAGTGGACTGCAGCTGGAGTCAGTGCTTCAAGAACCACCACGCACAGACGTATGCAAGACATGGGCTTCAGCTGTCGCATTCCTTGTGTCAAACCACTCTTGAACAAGAGACAGCGTCTTGCCTGGGCTAAAGACAAAAAGGAATGGACTGCTGCTGAGTGGTCCAAAGTTATGTTCTCTGATGAAAGTAAACTTTGCATTTCTTTTGGAAATCAAGGTCCCAGAGTCTGGAGGAAGAGAGGAAAGGCACAGAATCCACGTTGCTTGAGGTCCAGTGTAAAGTTTCCACAGTCAGTGATGGTTTGGGGTGCCATGTCATCTGCTGGTGTTGGTCCATTGTGTTTTCTGAGGTCCAAGGTCAACGCAGCCGTCTACCAGGAAGTTTTAGAGCACTTCATGCTTCCTGCTGCTGACGAACATTATGGAGATGCAGATTTCATTTTCTAACAGGACCTGGCACCTGCACAAAGTGCCAAAACTACCAGTACCTGGTTTAAGGGCCATGATATCCTTGTTCTTGATTGGCCAGCAAACTCGCCTGACCTTAACCCCATAGAAAATCTATGGGGTATTGTGAAGAGGAAGATGCAGTACGCCAGACCCAACAATTCAGAAGAGTTGAAGGCCAATATCAGAGCAACATGGGCTCTCATAACACCTGAGCAGTGCCACAGACTGATCAACTCCATGCCACGCCACATTGCTGCAGTAATCCAGGCCAAAGGAGCCCCAACTAAATATTGAGTGCTGTACATGCTCATACTTTTCATGTTCTTACCTTTCAGTTGGCCAACATTTCTAAAAATCCTTTTTTTGCATTGGTCTTAATTGATATTCTAATTTACTGAGATACTGAATTTGGGACTTTCATTAGTTGTCAGTTATTATCATCAAAATTAAAAGAAATAAGCATTTGAAATACATCAGTCTGTGAGTAATGAATGAATCTAATATACAAGTTTCACTTTTTGAATGGAATTACTGAAATAAATCAACTTTGTCATGATATTCTAATTTTAAGACCGGCACCTGTATAATCTGAACCAGTTACTTAGGCACAAACTTGAGCATATGTTACAAGAAAGTGGCTCTGTTAGACTTGATGGTATCTTATTCCAAGGTCAGCATTGTCTAAGGAGTTTCCTTCACTGGATTGGAAACCACAGCATCCAAACTTCTGACAACTGAAATTAATTGAACCTCTGAAAGCAGGATAAATTAATTAAGAGTTTTGTGATGTGCTCTTGTAAGGATTAATTAGGAAAAAAGGAGAAGAAAAAGTAAAAACGGCATTGATCTACCACGATCTTGGTGTTTTCATTCTGAATTTCCACTTGATTATTGTAGCGTGCTCATCTTAACTGACACATGCTGATGGGTTGAAAATAAATATTGCTAAAAGGTAAAAGTCTTAAAGAAACTATGGAGAGATTGATCCACTGAGGCTTATTTCTCCAATTGAGTTTGAAGATACAGGCTTTTATTAATACTTTAGATTAAAGTATTTTCTGCTGTGATGATCTGGCGGGACTTTTAAGGCATAAGACAAACAACTTTATTCTTACACCCGATTATCCTTTTCTCCCATGGATCCATCAGTCACAGCTTTTTGTTTATTTATATATTGAGATCTGCGGTGGGCTGGTGCCCTGTCCGGGGTTTGTTTCCTGCCTTGCGCCCTGTGTTGGCTGGGATTGGCTCCAGCAGACCCCCGTTTCCCTGTAGTTAGGATATAGCGGGTTGGATAATGAATGGATGGATACATTAAGATTTTCTTTGTTTTTTATTCATAAAGGTTAATTCTTGACAGATGACAATGAAGATGAAAGGAACCTTTTCAAGTTTGTATTGTACTAAGTTCATATCTACTGTATGCAGATTACTTACACAGTGTTGTGTTCTGATATGCAAGGCACAATATGGTGCATTAAATGCCATCTCTTAAACGGAACTGAAAAAACTCATTTGTGCTTACAGTGACAGAGTGGAAACATATGACATGTCATATGTCTTGTTCAGTGAAAACTCCCTGCAGGCAGCAGTGGATAATTAAACACCTTTGAAAAGATTTGGAGCTACTCCTGTCAGGCTAGTATGAACAGCTTCTGCTTTTAGGCAGACTTCAATCAGGACTGCTAGGAAATCAGAACTTGTCATTGTTGAAGTGTACAGAGTCCATCTGCTACTTTTCCACATGGAAGACTTGGGAATAACAAGGAAAAAATGTCAGTTTGGGATTTCCTCGTTAAAAATTTTTGGCCCAAAGCCATAGTATTTGTAAGAATAACTACGGTAGTAAACATGTTAGAAAATAAATGCAAAAGTTCTTGGAGCAGTTATGGCTTTACCAGATTATCCTGAGAGTCAGTTGTACATTGTAAAATATATGGAGTTTATTGTTGAGTGAATGCCATTATCCATTCAATAGAGTGATGCTAAACAGAGCAGTCAGTCATGTGGTGGTACTAAGTACGCTGAATTCACTTTGCCCTTGTGTTTGACAAAATCATGGAAATGTCCAGGAACTTTGCTGAACTTGGCAAAAAGCACTGAACTCAACGCAGAAGGAGAGACTGAACTATTTTTGAGTGGATTATAATGTTGCAATGGTCTTTTAAGTGTCCCTGAGAGTTTAGTCAAGCGTCTGCTAAATATGTGGGATCTGAGCTGGGAGGCAGCCATGTTGACCACTGTGTGGCTGTGCTTTCGTGAGATAAAAGTAATACAATTAAACATCAGATCAGTACAATTTCCTGCAGACAGTGGAAAATACTATCCAGTCATCCCTGTTAAGGGGTACACTCCGAGAAATGCAAGTGGATGAGCCTATGATGTCCTGGATAATGGACTATCTGTCGGGCAGACCACAATTTGTGAGACTGAAGGACTGTCTTTCTGATATGAATGTGAGCAACACTGGAGCACCACAAGGAACAGTCCTGTCTCCTTTTCTTCTCTCTGTACACCTCTGCCTATAAATATAACAATAGACTATGTCACTTGCAGAAATTTCCAGATGATTTTACACTTATGGGATGTATTGATAAAGAAGATGAGACAGAGTACGACTTTGTTTCTTGATGCAAAGAGAATTGTCTGCACTTTAACATTAGCAAAGGAACTGATTATAGATTTTCACCTCACCAAATAGCCTCTATGTCTTGTCACTTTTCAGGGATTGAATGTAGAGGTGGTACATTCCTACAAGTACTTGGGGGTCCACATCAATGACAGGTTGGACTGGTCTCAGAACACAGAGAAATCATATAAGAAAGAGCAGAGCCGATTCTTCTTCCTTAAGAGACTGTGTTCCTTTAATGAGAGAAGTGATAAATTTCACCTCTTCTACAACTGTGATGACCAGTGCAAATCTCTATGCTGTGGTGTGCTGGGCAGGTAACATCACTTCAAGAGAGGCCTGCCAAATTACCAAGCTAATTAAAAGGGCAGGCTCCATAATGGCATGCCCTTTGGATCCCCTGGAGGTCGTAGCAAAGATTAGAGTTAAAACAAAGCTGAGTGCCATTATGAACAATGCTGCAAATCCTCTCTGATACACTTAAACTGAGTACTTTCAGCCAACTAATTATTCATTTATAATTATATATTTAATATACTGTATATCTATATATATATAACAGAACTGATTAGAGAGTGAGAATATGACGGCTTTAAAGGCTGGGACAGGAAGTGACATCATCAATAGCACCGGTACCAGAAGGGAAGTGATGACATTAATAGCACCAGTGCCGGAAGTGATATCATCAATGGCACCGGAACCTAGCGGGATATATATATATATAAATTAATTTCTTTATTTGAAGTACTTCTGTAAAAAACATATTTCCCCCGGGTACAAAAAAAGATCTATGTATCTATCAAACAGAAGCAGGAAACATGTATTCACTGAGGCTTGGAATCATGAAGGAAAAGGAACCAAAATATCTATTTATTTTTATCTGTGACATGCATGCTTGCTAACTGCTGCTGCACAGCACTCTGAGTAGTATTATTAAAGGGGTAGACTCATCTTTTACACACAGGTCACATGCAAGTCCAAACAAAAAAACATTACCTTTAAAACTCAAATATGATCCCAAGTTTCCAGTTTGCTTCTGCTTGTGTATTTTGTGTTTAAATGTTGTTGCAAGTTTTCTGTTCATTATTAGCCCACTGCTATGGATCAGCGTTATATACAGTGGGCTGTCCCATCTAACATTGGCTTCTATTGCTGTGTGATGTCACATTGGCCTAGCAAAGTATCATGGGGCACTAGAAAAAAAAGTGTATCTAAGCCGGCTACATATTTAATCTCCAGGAAAATATTCACTGAAAAAGGGCACTGGCAAACAAAGCGTGTTTGCTGCAAAAAATGCATTGGCGAAGCTCAACAATCAACACTAATGTTGAACTTTAAAATCACAAAGGGCTAAGTGTATGAAGCAAAATTCCCTGTGTGTCTGAACTAGAGTTGAGCTGAAATGCAAACATGCTGTAAGTGCACATGAAGAAACTCAACTTCCAACAAGAAAGTTTTCATGGCACTGTGATCCACAGAGTAGCAGGCTAGAGTTGCTAACAAGTAGGCTAGATGCATGTCTGGAATTGTCCCAAAATAAATTTTCCATTTTATATTGGAGAACAGGTTAACAGAAAAACAAGAAAAGTGGGAACTGCAAAGCAAACCTGATCTGATCCACACTCCATGATTTCTGCATACAACGCACAGGAAAGGAGATGGATTTGATTTAATTAGTAGCAAATAACAGCTTATGAATGGCTTCATTTAGCTTGACAGAGCTATTTGCTAAACTCACTTATCTAATTACTTAAAATGCAGTTCATTGCGCCAAGTTAAAAAAAAAAATTAATGAAGCTGTTTATTTATTTATTTTAATTGATGCTCACAATGAGAAGGGCAGCTTTCCACTGCTGCTTGTGAAGTGCATGGAGCCTTTAATGCAGCATCACCCCAACTCAATACAAGATATCCCTGTCCACATATTCAGCCTCACACATGCTGCTCTCTGCTCCAGCACCTTCACAAAATCAAAAAGCCATGGTGCCCTTGACAATCAAAGCTACGCAGCATGCTGCAAAAATCCCTGCAAATTTGGATCGATTACTTCCATCAGGCAGTCTGTCACTCAAAAAGCTCAGATTGTGTTCCTTAAAATCACATTAATCTTCTTATTTAAGTCTATTTTCTTTTGACTGCTGTTGCTCTCCCTGCCTTTGAGTCAAAACATTGAATATCTGACTGTGTACTGAATGTGCCTTCACAGGGGAGCTGCCATTATTTGCACCAGGGGGCAAAATATATGTGGTAACCACACTTTAATGAAGGCAAATAATCAGCATTATCAAGGGCTGCCAATTAATTTTGGAGTTCAGGAAAGGTTAGGTAACTTGTATAGTTTTGACCATTAATTCAGCTTTGGGATTGCAGCTCTAGCACCCAGTAATTTTAAACTCTTCACCTTACCCATAAGATTATAAAATAGTCACAAGACCGTAAAAGATACACAGCAGTTACAGCTGTAAAAGTGTAGAATATTGGAGCAAGTATGGACAGGAGATTATTTTTATTAATTAACCCACCATAAATGAGCTGAGTGAAAATGCCTATTCTAAGCATCGCGTCAGCAGTCACTTTGTCTACACATCAAACAGTGGGAGAACCAGTTTCATATGATGGGATAACAACTGTTGCAGGACTTCAGGTAAACCACTAAGGGAGCCTTAAGTAATTAAACAATTATCCTCTGAAAAGATTCAAAAAAGCCATTTCTTTCTTGGAAGATAAGCCATTCTTTAGTTTAGCATATGGCTGCTTCTCAGGGACAAGAGCTGTTTGGTTACACAACATGCCTGTTTTAATGTTTTCTGCTATCTAAATTGAGTTTAGTAATGCCAGCTGCACATTACTAGGAGTTAGAGGGTCATGCCTTATTCCATCTGTTAACTATTGATTTGTAAAGATTTACATAATTATATCACAGTCTTTATTTTCAGTGGGTTCTCCAGACCAGTAAAGAAACATGCCCTGGGCAGGAAAACAGAGTTTAGGGAGGCTGGAACACAATAACCAGTTTGGAAGATTCTAGGCCAATCTCCCACAACACATGTCTGTGTTCTTTGCCACCATAAACCATATACAGTGTACTTGTAAATATTTTCCTCTGTTAATGCATATACAGTCAAACTTGGTTATAGTGAGTTTGACAGGACCGACGCTATTTGCTCGTTATAAGTGGAATTTGCTATAACCGGGAAATATGAATTTGACAAAAACTAACTCAGTCTATTAAAGTAGTTGATAGATAGATAGATACTTTATTAATCCCAAGGGGAAATTCACAATAGTGATTTATTGAAAAAAATATACATTTAGCCCATAATGAAAACATACAATAAGTACAATATACTATTTTCTAAGAAAGTCCAAAATATTTTTTGTTTTAAACTTTGTAATCTACAGTCATGCAGTTTGCCTTTTAATGCCTCCAATGCTTGCTTTTCCACGTCAGACCCTTGTTAAAATGCCAACAATCTATTGCAGGCATTTTCAGCATCAAATAATGTTGGTAAACTGTGTTCTGGTAAATGCAATATGCCAGCGGCATCTTCCTCCTTGTCATCTTCATTGTCGTCTTCTTTTTGAAACAATGCGTTTATGATTTCGTTTTCAGTAGGAATTCCGCTAGTAAACAATTTGTCATCTACGTGTTGATAGTCGTAATAATTTACATTATTAATTTTAATGTTGTTTTAGCAAACCCATGTAGATAACGGCTATTCATCCTCTTCTTCAAAAATATCAGATGTTGATTTCCTGAAGCGATTCTGTATGCTAACATTGTTCCAGGCAATAGATAAGAAATTTATTCCATCCATTCATCCATTATCCAACCCGCTATATCCTAACTACAGGGTCACGGGGGTCTGCTGGAGCCAATCCCAGCCAACACAGGGCACAAGGCAGGAAACAAACTCCAGGCAGGGCGCCAGCACACCGCATAAGAATTTTATTGCATATTGAAATTTATTTCGCTAAGTGGCTCGCAAAAGTCCAGGATGTGGTCAAGTGGTGTAAAAACCAAGATTTTGCTCTTTATAACAGGGCAGATTTACATGTGAATAGCTGATATATCTTTCAAAAATAATTTTTTTTCATTATAACAGAGAAATCATTATAACCGAGCTCGCTAAAACCGAGTTTGACTGTAATTTTAAGTTTATGAGCTGATAAAATATTAATTATTGTAAACTACATCTGTTCTTTTACTCTGCTATGGTTAGTCTTCTTTTTCTTATTTCAGCTGCTCCCTTTACGGGTTGCCACAGCGGATCATCCTATTCCATATCTTCTTGTCCTCTACATCTTGCTCTGTCATTCCCATCACCTGCATGTCCTCTCTCACCACATCCATAAACCTTCTCTTAGGCCTTCCTCTTTTCCTCTTCCATGGAAGATCTATCTTTAATATCCTTTTCCCACTATATCAAACATTTCTTTTCTGCACATATCCAAACCAATGCAATCTCGCCTCTCTGACTTTGTCTCTCAACCATCCAACTTGAGCTGACCCTCTAATGTCCTCATTTCTAATCCAACCCATCCTTGTCACACCCAATGCAAATCTTAGCACCTTTAACTCTGCCACCTCCAGCTCTTTTTCCTGCTTTCTGGTCAGTGCCACTGTCTCCAACCCATATAACATAGCTAGTCTCACTACCACCCTGTAGATCTTTCCTTACACTCTTGCTAATAACCATCTGTCACAAATTACTCCTGACATTCTTCTCCACCCATTCCACTCTGCCTGCACTCTTTTTTTCACCTCTCTTCCACAATCCCCATTACTCTAATTCAAAATCATCCACCTTTGGCAACTCTACTCCCTGCATCCTCACCATTCCATTGACCTTCCATTCTGTCTTGTTCCTACTGACCTTCATTCCTCTCCTCTCTAGAGCATATCTCCACCTCTCCAGGGTCTCCTCAACCTGCCCCCTATTCTCGCTACAGATCACAATGTCATCAGCAAACATCATAGTCCAAGTAGACTCCAGTCTAACCTCATCTGTCATCACCTTTGCAAATAAGAAAGGGCTCAGAGCTGATCCCTGATGTAATCAAACCTCCACATTGAAAGCATCCGTCATTCCTACCGCAGACCTCACCACTGTCACACATCCCTTGTACATATCCTGTACAACTCTTACTTCCCTGTTACAGTTAGTATTAACACCAAAAAGGCAAAACCAGCTTACTGTGGACATATGATGGAAACGTAGCCTCTGAGGTTCATAGTCTGAATATTTGATAATTTCTGAGCATTTCTGTTTATAGTCAGGCTTTGAATTAAAAGTAACACACGTTAAGTTAAGCTGCCTACCCTCTGAGGTTTTCTTCTGAAACATAATCTAAGAAATAACGCTTAGCCTCTGAGGTTGCATGTGAACTATTATTCATTTAGCGCACACTAAGAAATCTACTTAGCTCCTGAGGTTTTATTATGGATCATATGCTAGTTAAACAGAGCTTAACCTCTGAGGTTACATAAAATTTGCTATCAGCTGTAATCATATTTATTTCTAGAGGTATCTTGCCAAATGACAGTAAATCAATGCTAAACAAAATATTACAGTAACTTATAATCAATTCATAACTTACACTATAAGCAATCTTTAAATAATAATAATAAATTGAAGTTTGCAAATTGCAGATTAATATATTGGCACCCTTAATCCATAATGGGTTAATAGGTCTGACAACTATAGTATAAATTCTGGTAATGTAAACAATTAAATAATAGGCATTAATTATTAATTAATAGATGCATAAATTATTCAATAAATAAAAAACCCTATAAGAATGGTGAGAACATGGATTAGTAATGTGTATATTTAAATGCGTAACTGATATGGCTAAATGTTTGTTAGTATCTACACCATTATGCTTATTTAATTTCTTACTGAATTAAATAACAAATTTAAGCAGAACATACTTCCTAAAATATATTTTGTGTAAACACTCTGTCTTCATGGGAATTTTAAGTTTTTGTTTTTAATGTTCCTCTAGATTCAACAATATATGCTTGGCCCTGTATAAAAAATAGTGACAATAAATAAATTCCAAAAATATCTAAAGTTTGCTGAGCAATGGAGATCGAGGATCTGGTGACCATGCTTGCATGCCAAAATCTAATATGAAAATGAATGCAGTAATACGGTTATAAACACACACATCTTCGTCTTGTATATGAGTTGTCCAAATTGATGTTTCTCACATATAATTATTACTACCTTTACATTCATGGCATTCATTTCCACATGTTGTGTATGTCATTCTTTTCCAGATTTTGCATATTTTTATGCTGTACACTACATGGGAATATACTCGCAAGATTCAAACTTGTGAAATCTAAAGTGTAATTCACAAGCCATACATAGATATAAGGATTAAATTAACAAATCTTTTAGCTCTACCTGACTTTATTACCCTTTTCTCAGTTTACCTCTCTCAAGATGCTCATGTAACCTGTATGTGTGTGTGCTAGATCATCAATTATGTTGTCTGTTATGCTTTTTATCTTCTTTTTTTCTCTGAATTCACTGTCGTAATCATCTTTATTTATTCATTTGGTTTGTACAATGCTATGTACTGTACACCGTGCCATTCTTTCTTATATTCCGTAAGTGCCTTGAGCATGGGAAAAGCGCTATATAAATAAAATGTATTATTATTATTATTATTAAATCATCCAAAGATAATTGTATCTCAATAAGTTAAGCTTAACAAATGTTTTAAATCTTGTTCAGCTGGTCACCTCTCTTCTTTTCCAAAGTAGGCATAAAAATTAGCAATACTTCTCTCAGAAGGTTGAGAACACCGTGATCCAGACATCAAGTTTGTCATCTGGCATCTGCACTTACAGTATCTGTGTAGTAAAGCTGGCTTCAGTTTATAGCTAGGTCAAAAAAAAAAAGATTTATGTTATGCAATAATGGAGATAAGAGAACACATGAGACGTTTTTATACAATTAAAAAACTAATATTCATCACAAGGCGATCGGAGAAGTCACTGGAGTTGACCCTGATTGATAGAAATGTTGCTGCCTATTGATTTAGGGCTAGACAGATGTGTGTAGCTGGCCATGATCTTCATGTGGGTGGTCGATTTAAGATTACCAAGCATGATAGGCATCCATTAATCTGCATGAATTTTCTGTTCAATAATCAAAGCAGTGTCTGTTCTGATATTTAATTATCTAATTACCTGTAAGATAAAAAAAAGTTTCAATCAAATGTGGTTCTTTGCAGTTTTGTTGGAAGTATTTTTTTACCATTTTTCAAATAAGATGAACTCTTTGAATAAATCAAGCTTGTTTTGAAAGCTAAGAGCTAAGTTGTCCCAGTATGTCACACAATTCCTTTTTTATCAGAGTCTCTACTTTCGCTGCATGACTCAGTAGTCTGATCTATTATTGTAGAATATGAGATACATTTAATAGGTTCATCTACTACTGCTCTTGAAGATTAACACACACACATAAGAGATCTTATCCAGACAAAGTCTCAAGTTGGGCCCAATTGCCAGTCACTCTGTAATATTCTGCAAAAAATTCTCTACATGGGGACTCTCTATCACAGGCTCTAACAAACATGAGGGTGTCCTCACAACATACATAAAATCTCAACTCTTTTGGTTATATACCACTTACCATCCAAGCAATGTGATACTTTTACAGCAGTTGTTCTAATTATTAAGACACAACCTTGCAGCCTTAATTAACCCAGTAAGCAAGAAAGTGGCAATCTTCCCACACTAGGTGCTCTATTATTATTTCAATAACTAGACATAAGAAAATGTAAAAGCAACGTGGAATTTATTAATGTATAACAGTACCAAATTGAAGAAAATATAATTGTAAATTAAATAGATAGCAAACATTTGGATATAGACTTTAGAAAAGCTTACTGAAAATCAGCAATGTTAAGAAATGGATGCTGTCCTGGGTAGCTTTTGGTTTAGCAATCAATGTTATTCATAGAGGTTATAAACTAATTGAAACAGCTACAATTGTAAACCGTCTTAAACAGATGCATTAAAGTTATAAATTACTGGTGCAGTGCATGAGGAATATACAAGAAAGGATTCTTTCAATGCCTGAAATTCAAATCCTGTCATTTCAGTTCATCCTGGTTCATTTGAGCAAAACAATTAAAACTTAGTTAAAACAGTCTGCAAATTCAAAAACTGAAGATTTTCCACTTCAGGATACTTGACTAGGTTGCCACAACCCTTTTTGTGAAGAAGTGCTTCTTGGTTTCCACACTTAATGCATTTCCACTTACTTACCACTAGTGCAATCAAGTAAAGCATAGCATAACATCACACTCTGAGATCCATGTTACTCAATTCACCAACACGGGGGACTGGAGCTCATCATGGCAGCACAGGGTATAAAGCAGGAGCCAGTCCTGCACAGGCCACCAGTTCATCAGATACCCACACAGGGCTAATGTGGAGTTGCAAATGAATCTAACATACACACATATGGGCATAATGGAGGAAAACTGGAGTACCCAGAGGAAAACCTATGCAGACAAATGAAGACTATGTAAACATCACAATGACAAGGAACATTATATGAACCCTGGACACTCAAACCCATCTTTAAGCATTTAAGTCCTTATTTAACTGGGAGATTTCTGCTGAATTACATTTTCAGTGACTTGGAGAATTTTGAACACATCCATTTAGATATATGTTTTGGTCCAGTTCCCTTAACATTTCAGAGTACAGTAATCCCTCGCTATATCGCGCTTCGACTTTCGCGGCTTCACTCTATCGCGGATTTTATATATAAGCATAACTAAATATATAACGCGGATTTTTCGCTGCTTCGCGGGTTCTGCGGACAATGTGTCTTTTTACTTCCTGTACATGCTTCCTCGGTTGGTTTGCCCAGTTGATTTCATACAAGGGACGCTATTGGCGGATGGCTGAGAAGCTAACCAATCAGAGCATGCAGTTAAGTTCTCCTGACTGAGAAGCTAACCAATCAGAGCACGCAGTTGAGTTCCTGCGTGCTGAATGCAGTGTTAACCAGGAAGTCTCGTCTCACTCATTCAGCATGTTTCGCTGTGTAAAGAGTTGTGCTCTTTAGTGTTTATCTTTGTGCATAGTCAAGCCCTTCATTATGGCTCCAAAACAATCTGCTACTGCTTCAGGGGCCGTGCCTAAGCGCAAGAAGAAGATGTTAACGATTGCCGAAAAGGTAAACGTTTTGGATTTGTTGAAGGCTACGATTCTTTTTATTTAAAAAGTAGGAAAGGAATGTAAGATCTAGGGCTGCAGTGTCCTTTTAACCAGGGTGCAAAACAAGTTGTAAGTGGATGTAATAAGGCAGTAGTCTGGATGGAATCTGCTTTAGGGATTTGGATTGAAGACTGCCAGAAGAAGAACAACGGCAGTGCTACACAATCGCCTAAAGTGGCTCCTTTACAAGGGCTGTAACACTCTCCTTTGTTGTGCAGTAAAATTAAACTCATTGTTATCGGACAAGTCATCGTGTCATTGTTGGTGAGTAACCATAATTAATTTTCTTCTTACAGTGCTTAGTACATGTACGTACGTTTAGTGTCACTGTACACACATTTATTGTATACTATTTTTCTTGCATTGTACGTATTTATTGCTGGTGGCCTGTCTATCGTAATGGCTGTAACATATGTGATATCGGAGACACTCAATATCTTTAAAATAATATTTAGGTTTTACTGTATATAAACAGTGTGTTTATATACATAATTTCAATGAATCTTACCTAATATCTAAGAGAATACAAAGGGATTATGCTGTATAACTCTGCGGGGAATATTTATAAACAGTGCGGGAGAGTTTATAAGGGCTTAAAATATATAAAAATAACCATACAAACATATGGTTTCTACTTCGCGGATTTTCACCTATCGCGGGGGGGTCTGGAACGCAACCCCCGCGATCGAGGAGGGATTACTGTAGTCTTTATCGGGGGCCTGCATTTCGTTACTGTAGTTATAATAGTTATGGAACCTTTTGTTCTCAATTCTGGAGATTATGTACTCCTTTACTTTGTTTTTGTAACACTTAAATTGATTTATAATGTTTCTAACAACACCATTTTAGCCCTGTTTGTTAGTTGCTGCCTTTTATGACTATTTCTGAATAATTAAGATGCTAAGCCCTATATTTACGATTGCTACATTCTCTGCCTGTCACCTAACATGAAGGTAGGGTGGAAGGTTGTGTTATTATATTCCACCTATAAAAGATGGTGGCACACAGCTCTTGGTATCCATGTATTTGATTTCTCAATGTTCTTTGTTAAAGAAATACTTCACCCAAAAACAATATATTTTAAATGTTACTTACCCCATGCAGTTTATTGTTATGACTGAGAGGAAAAAAGTTTATGATATAATAGAACACAGTGTTGGCCATTTATATTTTTGCAACATATCTCATTTTAGTAAGATTAAGAACACTGGGTCTGTGTGGTATTAGCCCTAACCACTGTGCTTCTTATTTTTTCATTTATTTTCTGCGTTCACATTTCAGGGTCATAATCATCTGGAGTCAATGTTGACAGTTTTGACACAGGGTAGGAGCTTACCTTGGATTGGATGTTAGTGCACTAAAGGTGGCAGTCATGCACATGTCCGCAGTCACACTGACAAAATTTAGAGTCACAAACCAGACACGTATTTAATATGTTGAGGGAAATCAGGTAATACAAGAAATGAGGAGTGAAGAAATTGATTCTTTTACAGCCTACAAGCCAACAGGCTTAGGATTATACTTGGGGATCTGCTATGCCTAAATAAGTGACTAAAACAGAAACTCCATAGTAAGATTTCATTATATCACTGAAACTTAAATAAAAAGAAAACCCCACTGGAATGCTGAGAAAATGCAGTCCTGACAAAGACAGATATGAACCATGACAAGTGTGCTACCCGTAGTAGCACACCATCCACTTACAGTCACCCACTTTAGTGTTTAATTTTTTCAGTTTGTTTTCCCCACCTACAGTACTTTTTTCATCAATTTCAAGGTATTCCATTTTGTTATGAATGATACTAGAATATTCTGCTGATTTATATTTTTCAATTTACCTTTTTTTCAATTACATTTTTCTTTTGTTGATAACCTGGAGTGTTTTCATTTTGGCAGCTGTTGATATTTTGTTGCTAATAAAAGTTCATTTCAATTTAAACATTATTGTGAGGAAGTACAAGTGACAACTAGTGCCAGAGATGCTAGCAGAAGCTCAGAGATAATAAAAAAGATAGATGACAACAGCCTGCAATCATAGCTTTGAAGAAGCAAAATAAAACAATGGAATATCACAACAAATATTATAAATTAAGGTCGCCACTCCATCTATCTTTGCTTCCAAAACAGTAATTTAAAATTGAAATTTATTGTTTTTACTAATGGCTGTTGGAGTTTCCTTTTGTCAATTTTCTTCCCTGTCCTTCTTTGGGAAGGTGGCTTTCACAGGATTTAAAAGATGGCTTTTTACAGATGTTCTTTGGTTCAATTGTAACTTTCTTCAAAGCTGAGAAAAAAAAGTTACAATTTGGATTAATAACGAATGTTTTAGGCATGTTTAAATACATTGAAGACAAGCAGAAACGTTTAAAGAGAGGAAGTTCAGGAAATATCTGCAAGAAAAAGATCTGATTAGCAGTAAGACAAGACATCAACTAAAAATCCAGAATATAAGAGACAACTAAGCTATAAAAGATTATAAAATATACACACATTGTACATATATCATATATGTACATATAGATAAGGGGGAGAACGCAAATCCATATCTATCCATATCCATATCTATCAAAAGAAAGAGTCACAAAATGGAGTTCAGTGAAATCAACCATTAAAAATGTAAGGAGTATGGCACAGCTGTAAATCTTCCAAGAGCAGGCCATCCATACAAAACGGACTACAGTGATGAGTGATGTGATCATGCAAGTAGAAGACTCATGAAAGAGGCCACCAAGGGATCAATGAGAACTCTGAAGGAGTTACAAGCTGCAGTGGATGAGACAATGAAGAAGACAACAACTGTTGCCCAAGAACGTCATCATTTGCAGCTTTGTAGGAAAGTGGCAAAGAGAAAAGCACTATTAAAAATTTTAAAAATGCACACAATATCTTGACTACAGTTTGCCAGATGGCACGTGGGACATTCTGAAGTCAACAAGAAGAATGTCCTAAAGTCTGGTGAGACTACAACTAGGATTTGTGACTATAAAATTAATGCAGCAGAATAAAAGGAGAAATACTGGAGGACCAATTGTTGCATTGTGCAGGAGACCTGCACATTTAAGGAAGATTTGTATTTAACAAGACAACAACCACAACCAAACACCAAAACTTAAAAACAATATTAATGTCCTGGAGTGACCAAGTTAGAGTTCAAATGTCAATCGAGAATTTGAGGCTGTTCACTCACAATTCCTATCAACCTGACAGAGTCTGAGAAGCTTTGCAAAGAAAAATGGGAGTGTTCAGATGTGCATAGCTGATAGAGAGAAAGAGACCTGTGCACACAGACTCAAGGCTGTCATGGCTGTCAAAGATATATTACTAAATACTGTCTTGAAGAAGGTGAATACTTATGTGATCCATAATTTTGTGTTTTGTATTTGTAATTAAATTGAACCACTTTGCAGGGATCTGTTTCACTTTAACACAAGATTCTTTTTCTGTTGTGAGCGTTAAGAAAGCCAAATGAAATCCACTGTGGGTTAATTTTGTATAATAATCAAATATGAAAACTTTCAAAGGGGTGAATAGTTTTGATGGACACTGTATATGTACTACTGAGGTGGAAGGGATTAGAAAGTTAATTTCTGGTTCTCTGGTATTTTAAATTCCCTTTGTGTTCCAAGGTATCTGCAGCAGACCTTGTAATAATGTTATTCACAAGCTGCTTATTATTATATGTAGTTATCTCCTGCACAATAAATATAAATGTATCTGACTTTTGTTGTTAATCTATGTGTTGAAAAAAGGAATTGAACCATTTGGCAACTATATTCTGGAAGCAGAAATATTTTATTATTCAATTTGAATGTCTAAATTGATGCCCGTGTATTCAGTTTGGATGATATTTGCTAGTGAACAGAATAGAGCATAGATAAGCTGGCAATGAACCCAAATAAATGCCAAGGAAGCCAAAATATACAAAAGAGAATAATTTATTATAAAAAAATGATAATGAATGTGAAATGGGTGTTGGAGGAAAAAAGGTACAAAATAATAAAGGAAATATAAAAACATCTCTCTGGGTCTTCTGAAGCATGGTTTGTCTTTATCCTTCAGGTAGGGTGCCTACCAATTACAGAAAATAATTTTTCCTGTTCAAACCTTCCACTTTCTTTACATTCTCTAGCATACTGGGACACAGTACATGTTTCAAGATTACTATGTAAAACAAAATATAACAAGGAGATGGCCAACAAAGAAAGAGGCATACTGTAATCAGGCAAAGCAAGGAATCGAAACTGACAGACTAAAAGTAAATTGAGCAACCAGAATTAAAAGGACAAAACATTATTCATGACGTCGAGGACGAAAGGAACTCAAAGCTAAAATTAAAAGATTCACACTAGAGCCTACTTGGAATTGAAGCTTACTATAATAGAAGAGTTATTTGAATGTAGTGTAACCACTGAGGGATAACACATGATGTGACCACAATGTACAATATTCATAGCATCACTTCCAAGAAACCATTGGTCACAGTCATGCGACACTTTTAAACTGTATTGTGTAAACAAAGAAAATCAAAAGATGAGCAAAAACAAATTTTGTAAAGTCAAAATGAAAAGTGAACCTCAGGGATGTAATCTTCAATTTAAAAAAGCACAAAAATACACACATATTTAAAATTAAGTTATCATAATATAAAATCTGACCGCTCATCCTCCTACAAGTTGAGCCCTGGTCTGTCACGTTACTAATCAACTCCAAATTTATTGGTCTGATGACTGGATGGGGCTTTTCAGCCTGAGCCAATAAATCACTTCTGGGAAATTCCAGGAATGTTCAGAGTCAGGAAAGTCCAATTGAACTCCTGGTGTCATTGGGCAGTTCCAGGTATTCCTACAATTTTTGACTCTAGATTTCAATTAAAAGGGCAGACAAATCCATGGTTTCTTATTCATTATAAAAGGGAGCAGGGAACCATGGATTTGTTGCCAGGTCTTCGTGCTGCCAGAACACTTACTACTAGGGCATTTGACAGATAAATTTGGGTCTTGTACAATATTCAGTTGTTACTTCTTGTAAGTCCTATTTGGCTGATAGATAGTTGTGTGCTGAAACAGGCAGGAATTGGTTGTCTGCTGCCACTTCAACTGAATGTTTTCTGGCTCTCCTTGTTACGTGTCTGTCGCCCATTGGTTTATTCGGAGAACATTTAAAATCGGCAGCTGACTGGTCAGAATTAGGGGAAGGACAACTGCAGCCAATTAATTAGAGGTTTTTGAAGAAAACTGGCTCCAGAGTACACACGTCCTCAGAATGTGGTGACATCTCACCTTTCAGCATAACAATGACCTGAAACATTTAGCAAAGACAATGCTGGAGTGGTTTCATGACAAGTCTCTGACTGTCTTTCAGTGGCCCCGCTAAATCTCACACTTAAAACCCCATAGAACATCAGTGGAGACACCTGTAGATGATTGTTTACAGAGCTTGAAAGGATCTGCCAGGAAGAATGGGATAAACTGCCCAAATCCAGAGGTGCAAAGATTGTAGAGACTCGGCCAAGAAGAATTAAAGCTGTAATCTATGCCAAAAGGTAATTCTAAAAAGTACTGAATTAAGAGTACAAACACTTCTAAAGTAGTAAATGATTTGTTGGTGGACAGAGGCCATATATCTGCTCTTGTTCTCTTAGACTTAGAGAGTCTGCTTAGAGTGCAGCATTTAACACCATTGATCACAGTATTCTTATAAATCGCCTTAATCAATGGGTGGGCATCTCAAGCAACGTCTCTTAATTGGGTTTAGTCTTACTTAACAGCTAGAAAATTCTTTGTTAGTTGTGGTGATTATACCTCAGAGAAGACCCATGATGTTTTATATGGTGTACCACAAGGATGTATTCTGGGTCCACTGCTCTTTTTGATCTACATGTTTCCATTAGGTCAGATTATCTCAAAGCAAAAGGTGAGCTACCACAGCTATACAGCTGCATTTATCGATAGCGTCTGATGACCCTGATGCTTTTGGCTGTCTGATCCTGTGTGTTATTTGTATTTCCGAATGGTTGAGCAGTAACTTTTTCAAACGAAATAAGGAGAAAACAGAAATCTTAATGATTGGCAAAAATGGATATAGTGAGGGTACTAGAAATAAACTTGATCCCTTAGGTTTAAAAGTCAACTCTAAGGTAAAGAATTTAGGGGTCACTATTGACACTGACCTAAATTTTAAATCACATATTAATCAGATTACCTGGGGCCTCATGTATAAACAGTACGTATGCACAGAAATGTTGCGTATGAATGTTTCCACGCTCAAATCGCAATGTATAAAACCTAAACTTGGCGTAAAGCCACGCACATTTGCACGGTACCTCATACCCTGGCATATGCAAGTTCTCCGCTCAGTTTTGCAGACTGGTGGCACCAAGCGTCGAAGCAGTGCTACTGTTCCTGTGTGGTTACCCTTTCTTTCTTAGATCCTCATTCCTGACACGGCTTTATAAATACACTGAAACTAACTGCATATTGTTTATTAGTGTAATGCATCTGATTGTAATTAACCAGTAACAACATAATGGTCCAGGGAATAGCCATAGTATTCCAAATACTATAACTGCTTTAGCGTTGTTACTCAAACTGCACCTTCTTTTTCTTCTTTCAGCTGCTCCCGTTAAGTGTTGCCACAGCGGATCATCTTTTTCCATATTACTCTCACTGCACCACTCGGACTATTTATATCATTGTATCTGAGTGTGAATCACAGCAGCAGCTGATCGGAAAGAGAATTATCGGTATACAGCATTAAGCACACGCTGCTTCAGCCATGGCAAAACGCTTCAGAGCCTTTCCTGTATGGACCTCGAGGTTCAGAAACGGTTTCATCCCAAGAGCTTTAAACACAGTCAATCAGTCCATCAAGTGCTCCTTGTAGAACTGTTTGTACTTATAAGTACAATCACCTCACTGTAAACTTGCACTACAGATATAATATTGCAAAACCTGCGCCACTTTATAAAGCGCGTATTTACATATGATGACGATATCATTTTTAAGATGAAATGCAGCAAAATATGTTGATTATATTATACAGATAAAACTTTTACTTCATTTAAATAATCTGTATTGTTAATAATTAAACATGTGAGGACAGCGCTAGCTAGTTCACAGATTGTTCCTGCCTCACGCTGTATTCTTGCTGGACTGGCGTGACACTGGAAGGATAGATGGATAGAATAATTAAACATGTACTACGAAGATATTTCAATGTTCCTTAAAAGTTCTGAAGAATCGTTGATCTAAGCTTACAGATAGCTTAATGTCTATTACAGAGCTGATTGTGTGGTGATTGGGTATTTGGAGAAAGAAAAGTAAGGACAGGAATTGGAGGTTAGTACATTTGAAAGAGACAGTACTGCTGCAATAAATTATTTCATCGAAGGTTGCGCATGGCACAGCAAGCATGTTGCGTGATACATGAACAATCACTGCGCCACCGTTTTACCATGTTTAATAATGTAACATGCTTTCATTCCTATCATCATGAAAAAGATATCACGTATACATCTCAGTATTTCAATTATTCAGAGAGCTGTAATATTACGAATGTAATGGATTCTGTATCCTGTCGGAGAAAGAGGAAGCCCAGAAGCACATACTGATTCACACACATAGAGCACATAGAAGATCAAATGCAAAACAAAGCATTTAACATGCTACTTTAGTTACATTGGGATTTGAAAAACTATTAAACGATTTTAAGATGAAGTTTATGATGTTCTACTTTAATGACAAAATAAACTATGTGATTAAAGTGGAAATTTAGAGATTAAAGTTGACATTTCGTGCTTTTTTCCCACTGTGTGCCTATTTTTTTGTCTCTGTACCCTAATTAGCTTTCATGAGCTTTTCACAGTGACTTTGATATGTGACTTCTTTTTTATTTCGGGCACTGTGCGACTTTGTGAACTTGAGCTTTAGAGTTTCTCCGACATTCTGTCACTCGATCAACTTCCTTTTGTTGAGTTATACCACCAACAAATAGTACGTTTTTCCTTCCCTCCACTTGGTATTCGCTGAAATTCTTATATTTTCCCTCGTGCTTTTCCCATTGTCTTTTCACAGAAGCCTGAGCTTAAGGGCTATTTATATTGATTTGTAATTTGGGGTGGAGTTGGGGCGGAACAGTAGGAGCGTGCACGTGCGTTACTTTTCACGCTGATCGGGATTTATGTAACCGAAGAACATGGAAGTGTGCGTATGCACAGATTCCTGCATCTGGATTTTTTTGCATACGCACATTCCCGCTTTTGTGCTTACGCCATGTTATAGTGTGAGTTCTAGGCACGGCGTTATACATGAGGCCCCTGGACTGTATTTTTTCACTTAAGGAATATAGCTAAAGTTAGACCTCTCATAACTTTGCAAGATGCTAAAAAATTTGTTCATGCTTTTGTTTTCAGTTGACTAGATTATTATATTGCACTCTTAACAGGACTACCTAAGAAAGGCATCAATCGGTTACAGTTAGTGTAGAATGCAGGAGCAAGAATGTTAACAAGAAAAAGAAAATCTGAGCACATTGCACCAGCTTTAGCATCGTTACATTGGTTACCTGTGTCGTTTAGAATTGACGTTAAAATTCTACTAATGGTTTACAAAGACTTAAATAATTTTGCCCTGTCCTATATTTTGGAACTTTTGCCCCCTTACACTCCAAGTCGTACCCAAAGATCTTCAAATGAAGGTCTGCTTATAATTTCTAAGAGCCAACGTGAAAAGAAGTGGTGAGGCACCTTTTTGCTATTATGCACCTAAAACTTGGAATACTTTATGAATAGAAATTCACCAGGCTAATAGTGTTGAACAATTTTAAAAACTACTAAAAACCCATTATTTTAAAATTACTTTTCTGTAGCTACATTTTAGTTGTATCCCTGTTATTCTATATGGACTTTGAGTTATCATTTTCCTCTGCATTTTGCAATTCCATACTAGTCTGTACAATTCTTTGCTATCTTTTCCAGTACATCTATGGTGATGTGCCACCAGCACCTGATCAAGGTACCGTGCTGCCCCCTGCATTTATGGATTGAATGGCTGGTGTCCCAGATGTCTGTTTTCACTATCTCAATATGGGTTATTGAATGAAAATTGATTGACAAAAATGGCAAATGCATCAATTTAACATTAAATCTACAACACAATAAAGTTGCAGAAATTGGACTGTTCTGAATACTTTCTCAATCCAAGCCTCACTATTTCTGTGAGCAATCCATGAAGCAACATCACTGCCGCTCATCTCCATTTGTGGAGCTTTACTACAAACCAATAGCTTTCCACTTTGATTCATGAAAATAGAGTTGTTCCCTGCAGCCATGCACTGATGAATATGTGCAACTATTAGACTACAACACAGAGAATTTTTTCTTTTTTTTGATTAGGGTATGAGTGAAGAATTCTCTTCTGTGCATATCTGTTCTGTCAGTATCTGACATGTAAACATAAAAGCCTGACATGTGCCTTACAGCGTGTTCTGATTAATTTTTCTTCTTTTAAGTCAACTCTCCTGCTGTTTCCACAATGTTTACCAATGGCAGTTATATACTGAACAATCACTGAGCACTGACCAGGTCTCCAGTGACATTGACATATTGGATTTTAATATCATAAGATAAAAAGAAGGGAAACTGCAGTTTGCTTCAAAAGAGATATCCATTGAAAATGGCATATCAGTTTAAGCCAAAAAGCCAAGTGTTTCAGTTGCAAGCCAAGGCCCACACAGCTGCTACAACTTATGACAGCGGCTGGCTAATGAAATCACTCTTTGCAGAGCGTAAGCTTCCCAAATTGGCTTTGTCCAATAGGTGTAATAAAGATTGGACTGTGCAGGAGCCTTGAGGATTGTTATCTCTTTATTCAATCGGAAGTGAAAGCTCTAACATGATTTTGGCCTGTGAACCTCATGAGCAACAGAAGGCAATTACAAAAACAAAAAAAAAAACAACAAATAAAAATGTTGCATCGTTTCACACACATTATTTCAGACCATTGTGGTGTTATAACATAATAGGCATAATTATATGGAAGACTCTGCAAGCTACATTTTTTAACTCCTGACAAAGTAATAAGGATCAAGCTGCACATTGTAGGCATAACACAGGCAGTGGCATTGGAAGAAATGAACAGGTGCCAGTTTAGTGCTTGATGCTTCACTGCCACCTTGTGGTCAGAGGCTGTAATAGCTGATACTTTAAATCCTGAAAGTTCTGAATTTCAAATAAAAGATGACCAATTCCATTTTTGCAGCCATGTTCTGAGTGAATATGGTCTGTCTGCCCATTGCAGGGCACACTCACTCACCCTACCCACTTATACTGTGCCAATTTACTACTGTCAATTCACCTAACATACATATCTTTTCGAAGCATATTAAAAATCAGTATAACTAGGAGAAAAATCCTCAGGCACACAAGGAAGATATTAAAACTACAGAGAGGCAATGCCGAGGGTGGAATTTGATGAAAACAAATTGGAGCATTGATTATGAAACAAAAAGAGAGCAGACAAGCATATAGTCCCTATAAAAATATTCACCCCTTTGTAGTTTTTATATTTTATTATCATACAACATTACATCAGATTTCAAATTAATCAACTGGAAAAAGAACTTTAATGTCAAAGTAAAAACAGATCTGTGCAAATAGTTCTATATTAATTACAAAAGTAAAACACAACATGACTGATGGCATAAGTATTCACCGCTTTAATGCGACACAGTTAAGTCATCAATGGTGCAGCTGACTAGTTTTACAAGTACAGTACCATAATTAGTGCAATGGAGATCACCTGTCTGGGGTTTCAGATTCACCTCATCTAGAAGGCCCAACTTGTGGTGAGTCGGTAAAACTCAAGTAATTGAGTGTATAAAAATTCACTCCTACAAGTCAGTATTCAGTAGATGCATCTTAGGTAGCCATGAGAATCTTGAGTCCTTGTGCACAGGTCTCTCCTATAGCTTTGCCTATCCAAATGATTGAATTTTTCTCCATTCTTCTTCACAAAACTGCTCAAGCTCTGTCAGGTTACATGGAGATCCTGAGTGAACAGCTCTTTTCAAGTCTAGCCACAAATCCTCAATTGGATTGAGATCTGAACTGTGACTTGGCCACTCCAGCATATTCACAGTGTTATTTTGGAGCAATTCATGTGTAGCTTTGGCTTTATGTTTCTGCTTGTTATCTTGTTGGAAAATGTCTTCTCCCAGGACACAGGTCTCTTGCATACTGCTTCAGGTTTTCACCAGGATGCCCCCGTACTTTGCTACATTCATTTTACCCTCTACCTTAACAAGAATATCAGGGTCTGCTGCAGAGAAGCATCCCCACAGCACGCTGGAACCACTGTGCTTCTCAGTATGGATAGTGTGGTTTTGAAAAATGTGCAGAGTTCCAACATGCTGTTTATTCTGATGCCCCAAATTTTTGGCCTCATTAGATAGAACCATAGTACCTTCTTGTTTCAGAGTCTCCTATGTGCCTCCTATCAAACTCTAACCAGGATGTTCTGTATGTTTTTTCACTTTGCCACTCTCTCATAAGGCTACAACTGGTGAAGCACACTGCCAAAAGTTGTTTCCACAGCCTCTCCAATCGTAACCAATAGTGTCAGAGTTCTCATAGGTCTTTTGGTGGCCTCACTCTTTTGGTGGTCTTCTTGCACAATCACTTGTGTTTTTTGGATAGCCTGATCTCAAAAGGTTTACAGCTGTGCCATACTCTTTCCATTTCTTAACAATTGATTTGACTGAAGTTCAAGGGATATTCAGTGAATATTCAGTGACTTGGACGTTTTCTTGACTCCATCTCCTGACTTGGGTTTTTCAATCAACTTTTTATGGAGTTGTTCTTTTGCCTACATTGTGTAAGTTAGGCCACCAAACTGACTTACTACAAGAAATTAAAGCTGACATTTATTTAACAGATGATCTTGCAATTTCAAAATTTACTAAAAAGACGTTTAAGAAGATTTTAAAGTCTTTTAAGGGGATAGAAAACAAAGAATACTGCTCACTAAAAACTAAAGACACGTGTTCCTCTGCTGGCTGACGTTCAAAACTTTGATTTATGTTCTTTTTGTTCATTTTAGTTTACATTTATATTGTTTGTGTTTATTATTTGTATTCTTTTCTTTTTGTTTTGTCTCGGTTATTTCCCATGTGTTTTGTAGGTGGTCCCCCAAGAGGCGGGGCCACCTGATGATCACACCCTGGAACTGCCCTCTGCCGTGTAAATCTGGAGGGGACTTCCATAGCTCCTGGCGATTAATTTTAAATGTGTTAGGGAGTTGGTGAGTGTTACTAGCATTTTGCTGTTATTTGTTCTTTTCGTAAACTTTTTTGCTCTGTGATTTGGCCACTCTCTGATATTTGTATTGGGACCTTGTTTGCTTTGGTTTGCTTATTGTTTTAGGCAATTCTCATCTTGCGTTTGTACTCTACAGTGCTTCACATTGATTGTAAGATTTGTGTGAGGAATAAATCTTTATATTTTTATAAAGATTTTGTGTTTGCCTGTTTATCTAGCCAGGGTTTGGTAGTATATTCCCCTCTAGTGGTCATTGTTGGAATTGCTTTTGCAGCTTTTTGGGATTTCCATGTCTAGGTAGTCCTAGTTCATATGACAGATGTGTAATGCATAAAAACTGATTCTGTTTATGCCCCTCATTTACATCACTGTGGAGATGCAGTGTGCCTTTTTAAAAATGTGACTTACTGCATATTTTTTCACTTACACACCCCAATTACACAAACTCATTTTGCATATTATCGTTTTTATTAACAGGAAAACCCACTTCATGGAAAGCTGCTTGTCCCCTCATCCCATTGTTATCTTGTACCCAACCTTTTATGTTTCCTGATTCTTGGAGATGAGGACTCACACACTGCATATATATGTCATGGAGCTCCCCAGTTTCGTTTCTGCTTACAATGCATCTTTAGAATGTTGATCATTGAAACAGTCATAATAACTAGCAAAGTAGGTGTCCTCTTGCCCTGTAAGCAAAACATATGTCTGCAGGCCCTACAAAAGATCATTTAAGATTTTACCTTCTTGTTGGGTCAGTGACATGAATTTCGCAGGAAGTGAAACACTATTTGTTTTGCAAAGTGAACCACAGAGTATAACTGTAAATTCAATTTCAGTTTAGTCATTACTACTTGTGATATTCTCTCAGATATGATTCTGCTTTTGTTTTCTAATTCCATTCAGACTCCTGTTCAGTTTCCTCATTCATATACAGTAGGTTAGCTGGCAATATAAATTATAAAAATAACTCTCTCTTTCATTCTCTTTCGATATGGACACCTAACACTGTGCAAACTCCTTATTTTCTCTTAGCTCAACTAACAGTCTAAGAGCCTATCCCAGCATAGGGAGCAAGGCCTGAACAAACCCTGGAGAGGTCGCCAGTCCATCGCAGAGTGAGCACACACCTCACCCACACACTAGGGTCAGAGAAGATACTCAATGCAGGGAGGACCCAGGACACGAACCCTGGTCTCCTTAGTGCGAGACACTAGTGCTACCCCTGCACCACCATGCCACCCTGAATAAGACTGTGCCACATTCAGGTTAGCTGGGCTCTTTATGTCTACTGTAATAGCTCAGGTTTTTGGGTCATGGCATGGTCATGCACCAGGTGGGATTTATTATGGGGTAATTTATTTTTAATTTCTGCATGTTGATGGTTTCAGTGTGTTGTGTTATGTTGTCCTCTCTATGTTATTAATATGTTTGATCATCCATCCATCCATCCATTTTCTAACCATCACTACAGTTTGTTTTGTGACTTGTGAATAAATTCCTGGCTTTTCATGTGAGTCCTTGACCACTCTTCTCCTACTTTATATAACATTCACATGCAAATACCAACTTGTGTGAAAGGAGGACACCAGGTCAGAGGGTTGTGAACTGCCATATAGTAATTATAGGCACGAAGGGAGTTCAATCAATATGTGGCCAACATATTTAAGAAGCTTTGTGTTCTCATATACTGTTAGCCTACTTATAAAATATCATTGTATGTATGCAATATTCGCTTACTTAAGAAATTATTAGAACCGACTGTACACCTGCCATGCTATGCATTTATCTAATTAGCCAATCATGTGGCAGCAGCTCAATGCATAAAATTATGCAGATAAAGGTTAGAAGCTTCAATTAATGTCCGCATCAAACATGAGAATGAGGAAAAAAATAGCTCACAATGGTTTTGACTATGGCATGATAGTTAATGGAATTTCTCTAACTGCTGCTCTCCCAGGATTTTCACGTTTTAATCAGAAATCAGAAAAATTAAAAACATCCAGTTCTGTTGATATGAGTGGTGTAAGGAGAATTGCCTGACTGGTGTGAGCTGACAGCAAGGCTATGGTAACTCAAATTAAAACTCTGTATGACTGTGGTGAGCAGAAAAGCATCTCAGAGTGCACAACCCATTGAACCTTGAGGTGGATGAGCTACAACAGCAGCAGACCATGTCACGTTCCACACTTGTAAGCCAAGAACAGAAAGCTGAGGCTGCAGTGGATGCAGGCTCACCAAAACTGGACAGTTGAGGACTGGAAAAACATGGCCTGGTCTGATAAATCTTGATATCTGCTGAGAGACACAGATGGTAGTGCCAGAATTTGGAGTCAACAGCATAAATCCATGCACTCAATCTGCCTAATATCAACACTACAGGCTGATGAAAGTGTAAATGTGTGGGGATTTTTTTATTTGCATAATTTGGGCCCATTAATACTAGTCAGCCATTGATTGAATGCTATGGCCCATCTGAGTATTGTTGCTGAGAATGTGCATCCCTTCACAAACATGATGATAATGCCCCATGTCACAAAGCAAAAGTCTTTGAAACTGGCTGTATGAACATGCTGACAATTACATTGTTCCTCCGTAGCTTTCCCTATCACCAAATATGAATCCAGTAGAACATCTTTAGGGTATGGTAGAATGGGACATTTGCAACATTGCTGTGCAGCTGACAAATCTGCAGAAACTGTGGGATGCAATCATGTCGACATGGACCAGAATCTCACAGGAATGTTTTCAACATCTTGTGGAATCCACGCCATGAAAAACTGAGGCTGTTTTGAGAGCAAAAGGAGGCCTTATCCAGTATTAGTATAGTGTTCTTAATAATTTGTACAGTGAGTGTATATTTTATTTATACTTACCATGTTGCATTGTTTCTTTTTCTTTCTTATATGTTACACATTATACATTCTCTATTTTGTTTTCACTATTATTATCTACTGTATACCAGTTTGAGAAAATATTTCTTGGGCTCTCACTGGAGAAATGCTGAGAAAGTTTTATTTTTTTTATTATTTCCAGAGAGTTCCAGTTAAACATTGTTCAGTATATTGTGCACATTATTGTAAAATTATAGAAAGCATTACTGTACCACCTTGACACTTAAAAACCCTACACCTCTCAATTAGTTAGTTAAGAAATTCACTATACTCTGTGCACATAACAATAATCATCTTTAATAAAAGGGCAAGGGTCTGTGTGTCTGTCCAGGTGCTATGTCTCATTCATTCTAACAGATGGCACATCACAAACATTAACACTACTTTTACAAATCCCATACCAAATGGCATATTACAGAGACATACTGTATGCATTGTATTTGTTATCCAACAGATGACACATCACACAAATTTGTAGTAATACTATTTATTACTACAAATGTTTGCGATGCATTGCATTTTATTACTTATTGCATTTGTTATCCAACAGATGACACATCACACAAATTTGTAGTAATACTATTTATTACTACAAATGTTTGCAATGGATTGCATTTTATTACTACAATAGCAAAATTCCCGCGCTTCGCAGCGGCGAAGTACTGCCTTAAAATTTTTATTAAGAAGAAAATTAAACCTTTTTAAACTGATTTAAAATATACCAATAATTATTTGTTAAGGATCTCTTTGTATTGCACATTGTCATTTTGGCCCTCCGGTTGTAATATGACCAAGCTGTGTGCTGAGCTTACTCTTGAGCATGTAACGTGCAGTTGGCCATGTGAAAAGTTATCTTGTTTCAAATCTCACAGCTTGGATTGCTGCTGTCATAATCGGTTTGAGTTTCATGGTTTGGTTCAATTACGACAGCATTTGCAGGGCTTGTGTTGAAGTGACATTCGGCATCTGTCAAGCGTTGTAAGCATACAACCAGTTTCATCGATAACTTCACATCCAGCTTTTGAGAGTTTAAACATTCATAAACATCAAAGTGTCCACTACTGAAATCGTCACCTGTGAGTCTAAGATGTTTAAGAGGCATTGGTGGTTGTCGAAAGGTGTAAAATATTTGGCCATTTCGGTACACTTGAAAGCGACAACCGAACAATTCAGCGGCAGCCATCAACTCACATGCAGAACCATAGGTGAAGGGCTTAAGCATTTCACTCTTATAGTGCTCCTGTGTAGTATAATTATCTCCTGTACCGTCATCAGTCCACACCTTGAACCTGTCCCAGTCATTCAATACATAAGACACAATGTTCCTCCGGATATCAAGAGTGAGCCTGATATGGCTGTGCAATATGTAACACAGAGAATGGAAAAGGCAGGTGCCATCTCCGGGCATGGAAACCACTCGGTAAGTCACAGTTCTTTGATCGATGGTGATCACCTCGATAGACATGTTAATGGGGGTACGGTTGGAATGATAAAGGAAATGGGTACCTGAACAATGTAAACTAAGTCTAAAATACCTACACAATAACTATAATCGTAATAAACGAACAATAAAACAGCAGAGAAGCCGTGGATTAAATAAAAAGGCTGCAGTTATCAGCAGGGAGACGTGAATCCCGTGGTGAAGCAAGGAAGGGAATGTAGAGACCAGAGCGATGGACAGCCTTATATAGGCAGGCAGCCAACAACGTGGGAGGCGTTGGAATGGGGACCCAACGCCGCCTCACACGGTGACCGAGCTGCAGGCTATGGAAGTATATATGTACGTAAGTAGGATTCAGTTAGCGTTGGGAACCCGTGCACCAAATTTCTTGAAGATAGGCCCATAAGTAACAAAGACCGTTGGAAAGTTCAATATGGCGGCTGACAGTGGCGTCATACCACCGAAATAAGTACGTACATTGGTTTCGGTTAGTGCAGGGAAGCCGCCTACCAAATTTCGTGAAGATGGAGCCATAAATAAGAAAGTTCAACATGGCGGACGTTGTCGACCGTTATTACCGTTACACGTAGAATTTCGAAATGAAACCTGCTTAACTTTTGTAAGTAAGCTGTAAGGAATAAGCCTGTCACATTTCAGCCTTCTACCTACACGGGAAGTTGGAGAATTAGTGATGAGTCAGTGAGTGAGTGAGTGAGTGAGTCAGTCAGTCAGTCAGTCAGTGAGGGCTTTGCCTTTTATTAGTATAGATTCATTGGAAAATACATTCCAATATACAGTGCACTGTAAAATTTAATTCTGAGGTTTAACATGATTACTTAGATTTCAACTCATCTTAGACTGGTAGCACAGCTAGTGACCCTATAAGCCTATTAACAAATAAACCACTGGACCCCAGACCACAACTGCTGACCTGCTTAATCCTGAGATTTTTGAACTACGATCCTTCACAACCTTGTGGTATAGCGGCTCAGAAAAAGGGCAGTTTTTAATAAATAATTGACCGGCTCGTTCTCAGTTGGTGGGAGTAATTGGTGCAGTAATTGGGGAGAGACGCAGCAGCATGTGAGGGTGAGGTCTGTCTTAATTGATCATTGGCATCCTGCTGTGCATGATTGAGACACTGTGCCCACGGAAGCATACAAGAAAGAACTAGCATGTGACAAAAAGGATCGGAGGATGGAAATGAGAAATGAAAAAAGGAGAAAGAAAAAAAGAGGAAAGGAGATTAAAGGATGGAGATAGAAGGCAGCAGTGAGACACAGACAGTGGAAATAAATGAGAAAGAGAGAAGGAAGTCAGCTGGAGGGAAGTCCCACGAGGGAGCATGTGGCCAATGCTCAGGGGTTGATGGTCACTCCAGCTGAGTGACCTGGAAGCTGGAAAGGCCGACACATGCTGCTCGGTTGGAGGGACTTGCGGCAGAGAGTCAGCGCTACTGCAAGGGAAGGAGAGGCTCAGTGAAGCATCCTACAGGGGAGTCATAGACCGCAGGGGCACAAGTATGGCAGTGGGAGTCGGAAGATTTGGCATAGTGCCCTGTCTGTGCCACAGAGAGCAGCAGGGGCCTGAACCTAGGAGCAGCTCGGAAGGCTGGCTGACCTGCCAATTAGGTGCCTCCTCGGAGGACCCGTTAGGGTTAAGCTAAGGAGACATCAGTATTAAAGAAGTGTACCAGGGCTCATGTTTTAAGGACAGGGTCTTGCTGTGTTTTAACCTCATTTTAGAGGATTATTTATTTGATTGTATTAATGTCCACCATACCTTCATTTTTCTGGATTGTTTATTTATTGAACTTTTAACACTGCACAATTTTTGGATACTTCTTTTTTTGGTTTGTTTATAATAAATACTTTGTGTTGTGTCCTCATCTGCCGTCTTATCTGGTTATGTTATCAACGGTGTCAGGTTCAAGAGGCTTCCAAAACAGAAGTGTGAGCGTGGAGCTGATCTGCATCACCACAAATCTCCAATACTCTTCATGCAGGTGATAATGGCTGGAGCACTGAGCACAACTTAGCTAACAGAAAATAAGACTGAGAGAGAGGGGGAATGAATGAGCATCTTAGGAGCTGTGGCAGGATTCATTGATGTAAATTCCAAATGTTTTTTGTTTTGTTGTAGCTTTGAGGTGGTACTACTGTATAAGTGGAATTACCTTCTCACAGGGCATTCCCAGTGTTTATGGAGCTTATGTTCCTTGCTGGACACTGATTGCAGAGTCATTTTGGAAATCATGAGTAGTAATTCACTACGTATTCAAAGAATTTCTTTGTACAACACAGGAAGGCATCAAAAGCGTTACTTGGACAACATATTCAAAATTACAGTTTCAGAGTAAACAGATGCATCACATCTTGTGCCTGTCTACTCTGGCCTTCTACCTTACCATTTAAGACCCCACAGTCACTCAGACTGTGGTTCAAGTAATGGAGGACAACTGTTATCTCAAGTTGAAAAAGATGTGCTGCAGTGTTAATCACAAATGTACGGAGAAGAAAAATAAGAGATTTTATTCTGCATGTTGATTAAACCTATGTTAAAGATATCCACATGCACCACAAACAAATATTTGGTTCTTTTGTTTCTCCCATTAGGTGAAGTGACTTGGTCACATAGAGCCATGGGCATGATTTGAACCCACAACTTCAGGGTTTTATTCCCAAAGCCTTAATCACTACACCACACTGCCTATGCATTTATGTTTTGCACAATTACTTTAGTACCTTGCTGTTCAGGAAAGCTGTAGTAATGAATGGCTTACAAAAAATGTAACTTGATATGAACTTAACTGAGCGTGAGCTGACAACATTCTGACAATTTTTCATTGCATATTAATAAAAAAAAATTGTATCCGACTTTCTGCTAGGGTAAGTACTTTGCCACAATACCACACTCCTGCTTTAAACTTGCAGAATCTTAACACAGGTCCCAACACATGTCCCAAAAGTAAAAAGCAAGGATGGAGGAATAAAGGGGATGCTGGAACCTGAATTGGAAAAGTATTTACACTACCGTCTACCAAATCAGACTGGTTCATGTCCATAATATCTTTCTAAATGGAAATATGTGACTTGATGTTGTCACACACATGCGCTTTGGAGGCAGCTAAAGGGCTTGAATGAGGGCAATTCCGAATCAGACTGGGATGTGGCAGAGTGCACTGATTATTTTTCTTGCTTCCCTGCAGACCATTCACGGGAAATTCCACCTGGCCCAGGTGACGTCACTTCCGGGTGCAAACCTATAGATGAAGACCTTTCCGGTTCCGGCCATCTTGGTGCCATGTCCGGGCCGGGGCCTATGGTTGAAGACCCTTCCGATCCCGTCCCTTTGACGTCACTTCCTATCCTGACCTTTAAAAGCCTCCACCTTTCCCCTTCTCCCTCAGTTCTGTTTTGGACTCTGATTTGTCTTTTTGTTTGCAATTTTGCAGCTAGGAAATAATATACAGGTGGCTGCCCCAAACCTTGCTATGGCTTGTGATCAAGTTTGTGAAAATGCATACATTTCTCTGTAGTATTAAATATGCCTACTGTGGCTATTTTGAAAGCATGCCAAATTCTACATAAAATTAAGTGACACTGTTCAATGAGAAGAAGGTTATTCCAAATGGTTGTGCTCACAATACAGTCATAAAAATGATGCTGGATAATTAAATTGTTTACTGAATAACAAAGGCACAAATTGTTGTGTCTGGGCAGTTGATAAATCAGACGTACTATAGAGGTTACAGTCAAAATTCGCTGCCAGTGTTTCACAATGATTAGCAAAGACTGAATTTATTTTATATTTTATTTATTTAAATACCAACAAATAAAATTGCTGCATAATTTTGTTGTACTATACAGTGATTTGTTGAACAATTTTTAAAGTCATTAGTTCAAAACAATATGGCTAAGCTAAAATATTCAAGTACACATATTGCAGGTGATTGAAGTGATTTCCCTCTGTCTATGTAAAGCACTCTGAGTAGCTAGGAAAGCACTATATAAATATAATTAATTATTATTATAATTAAGTAATGCTTTAGAACAGCACAACTCATATTTTGCAATGTAGAAACATGTAAGAAAATGTATTAACCATATTAGATATAATGCATCATTTTAACATTAAGTAATTAGCCCAAGACATACTCCTTAATATGTCTTAGCACTGAATTTCCCAGACTGAATGCCCTGTTTTCCATTTCTGCAGGGAATTGTCCATGTGGAATATGAGGGGGTTGATGATAGTTAGGGTATTGTGTTGAGTTGTCATCTACTCCAAGTTGCTTTAGTTCAGTCACTAGAGTCACAACTTGAACCATGTCTCTCTTGAATTTGGACATGTTTTTTGCCAGCACAATAATGGTGTCATCTCGGGAGTACTTCCCCTGATATTGGTAATGTGCCGCAATGAGTGCTTTTTTCACAGCTTGGTGAAGTTTAAAGAAAACCCATTCAGTCATTGCCTGCCCCAGGATTAGCGAAGCAGCATCAAGATCATGTTCTGCTTGTTTAAACCATCTAACGGCTTCCTCTGGATCTGGCCTACCTCTTTGATGAAAACTGAAGAAGTCATAATTATACGACTTATATTTATGATAAAAATTTGACTTCCATTTTCTATGACTCTTTGCTTGTTCATTCCACTTCCAAAAGGTGCTATTCATGTCCCATGTACTTGGCTCAGAAGGTACCCTTCCTTCTTTAAGTTGTTCAATATATTTGCAAATGTCATTTGCTAGCTCCTCATTGTTTATGTTTTTATCAGGGTGCCATTTCAAATAAAGTCGTCTAATTGCTTTTTCACGCTCTTCTTTTGGAAGCTTGGATATCTCCTCAAAATAGTGTCTGATTTCCTTTTTAATATCTTCTAAAGGTCTTGAAAAATGATCAGATGGTTCAGCACAATGCTCCTTTGTCTCAGGCAAGAGCACCAGCTCCATGGATTCATTTTTGTCAATCTTGTTTCTCTTAAACTGATAAATATCATTTTTGCTTACTTCAATGATCTCATCTTCACCAATTCTAATTCTATACATTTCTACTCTGCCATCTGATCTATTCTGAACTCCAAGGCATTCAACCACGATTGCATAAATGTATCGCTCTTCCTGCATGGTGGGAATCAGGTAGGCAACATATTCTTCCACATCTATATTAGTTAAAAAATCCATCTCCAGGAAGTCTATTAAGTCATCAGGTACAGTTTCACCAGGATCTGGTAACTTTAAAGACCTGTTTGCATCATTTTTATTACTATGTATATTATGTTCAGATAGTACGCTATCGATATCATCAGGATCATTGCAGCTGAGCATTTCCAAGAGTATGAAAATTGAGTCCTCATTCAATACTTTTTTCATCAGTCTATTGATCTCCTGAGCAAGTGATGTTATTTTCTTCACCATTTCTCTTCCAACAATCTTATCTTGGTGTTCAACAAAGAAATCACAAAACCCAGCACTGTTCTTCTGAATATAAACTTGCTTTCGAATGTTAGTATCTTTCAAGCATTCTGAGTTGTACAATAATACAATTTCCAGGGTTTCACAACACACAATGTGGATTTTAGAAAAAATAGACTTTAGCTCATTTGCACTTATGGTACTTGGCAGTTCTCCCCTGTGTTGGTTCTTTAACAGACAAATAATGCCTTCTCTAAAATTGGAGGAAATTAAAATATCCTTCAGTTGTCGGAGAAAATCACATTTCTCGCCAAAGTTGCACAATTTCAGTGTGGACTGTTCAAGGCTCTCCTGAGTTGTTTTTGACAGCATCCTAGGACACATATCCTCTGGCATGAGCTGCAGAAGTCTTTGGGTCTTGTATATGTCATAATCCAGGTGGCAATCTCTCAGGTCAACCAAAAATTTAAAGTTATCATTCAAAGACTGAACATCATTAACAGGAAAGACAGCAATATCGTTGTAGTACAAGGTGTTTGACTCATAGAGATTACCATCAGTAGCAGGCAAATAGAAAGGCTTCAGAGATTTAAAGTCTATGGCATTTGAACTCTTACATAAGAGTTGGAAAAAATGCTCCACAGCTCTTTTGACAGTTTTCATTTGGTTTGGCTGCAAAGTGCCTGCCTCTCTGCAATCCATATGAATTTCTCTTAACACCATGCTATAATGAATGGCTGTAGCTTCAATAGACACCCCAGTATTCATGAACAGCTGCTTGTAGGTAGCAAGTACTGGAGGGAGCTCATATAGGTATGGCCGAAAGTCTTTGTCATCCTTAAGTGAAATCACAACTTGATTTGATTTAACCAATCGTGTCCCTTCTTCTACCATAATGAAAGAAATTTCTGAAAGATGCTCACATGGACCACGCAAAGACTTCTGAAAAAAATCATAAGCTGTCTCCAATACCCGTGCTCTTACTTTTAATTGCATATGGCTTTTACAACTGACCTCTGTAATAATTTTAAGATTTTCCAAAACTTTTTCCAAAGGAGGAAGAAACAGAATTCCTGCCTTTTTATTTATTTTACCATATATGCATTTTGGTAATATTGGAATGACAATCCAGATAAGCTGATGATCTTTTTCAGCTTCATATGCCATTGAGCCTTCCATTGCAATAAGTTGATCTTTTCCAATGAAGGGGGCATGGAGGTCCCTTAATTCTTTACATACTTCGAGTGGGTATATAAATTTAACTTTTGACAATTTTTCAATAAAATCTTCTCTTAGTTGCTCCTCATCAAAATTAAACACCGCCTCAAGTATTCCATTTATCTTAGGCTTTAGCTTTTCTACTTGAGTGCCATTTCTAGCCTCTTTTGCTACCTGATTTGCAAAGTTAAGGATATCATCTTGTGATGGACTAGAAATCATTCCAAGATCTATTAGCAGATATCTCACCCCCAATCTCTGAAAGCGTTTCCAAAAACCCTGAGGAACAAACCTCTCCTTTAAGTCCATTACTTTGAACAGAGAATTGCTTTCATCATAGAAAAAGGATGCTTCACGGAGAGTACCATTCCTGTCTCTGATAAACTTAATAGTTTTCAATACTGAAATAATCTTGTCTTTACATTTGTCATATGCTCCATAGTAAACATTCTTTATTTCTAAAAGTAAACTGACGGCATCAAGGTTTTCTTTTTCTGAGAGGTGTGCCATTCGACCAAGGACTACAGTGGTGAAAAACTGCAAGTCGTCTAGGGTTTGGATGGTTGAATCATGCAAAGGCAACATTATATTTACATAAGAATTGGCCAGGAGTCCAACTGTGGGGTCAACCTTAAACAGTGATGGCAATTTCTCCTGTAACTTAGAATTTAAAATGTAAACTCTTTGGAATTTGTTGATTTGCTCTCGAGATCCCACCACCATTTCAAATATAGGTAAAGACTTCAATTGTTGCTTGTATAGTTGTTCATTGGAGTTATTTCCCATCTCTTTAATCAAGAACTGTAAAAGTCTATTGTAATCTTCATGCGCTAACTTGCCCCACTGTAAATGTTTTATTTCTGTCAGCTGTTGGAGGACAGCAGAGTGATCACTGGTTTGGAGTAGATTTGGCCGAATGAGTTTATAAGCCATATCAAATGAGATCATTTCTGTGGTAAGTCTAGCAAAGCCAAGCTGTGTTAAAATCTTACAAATATCATCATTTGATGACTCGTAAACAATACATTTCAAGCAGTTAAGTGGAGCCAACTTTGTTTGTGCATTAGTCCTTGAATCACAAATAGGTAAGATAGCATGATTTGAAAAATGCTCTTTGAGAATATCCAGTGTTTCTGCATTTTTTGTTTGTGGGGACAATTGATATTCAAAATATTTCCAGAGTCTTTTGATCCAGTTAACTTTATCTTTTTGTAGAACTGGCCACAGGCTACTGTCTGAGCAATTTACTGGCATAAGTTTTTTTTGTATAAACTGTGCAGATTCTTTTATAGTGAATTTTCTCATATATCCAGTGTCAGTCAGAACATTATTAAACGTACACAGATAAATATCAGTAGATGCGAAAAGGTAGTGTAGTTCAGGGAACAAATCGTGAAATGTTGAACAAAATGTAGGAGTTTGAACGTGCAGCTTTCGTAAGAAGCCATCCTCTGTAACTAAAAGTGGCAAGCCTTCTAGGCAGATTCCATTTTCTTTTGTCACACCATGAAGGCAGTAGTTTAAAATAATGGAAAAACGGTCTTTACTTTTCATTACAGATTCATTTAAAGGCATTGGAAGGCTTTCATTACCCAGCAAAGGATGAGACATCACAACTTCCCTTACTGACTGTGGAGACAAACAAACTACATTCACTCCTGCCTCTTTAAATCCCTCATAAATTTTACTCAGCTTCTCGTATTGCAGGACCAACTTCATGTCCAGGCTTTGCAGGGTTTGTAGGAGACAGTCTTCCTGTTTACCTATTAGGAAATGTGGCTCCTGTAAATTGTTTTCCATCCCAATACTTGACCAGGTAACATGGATATTTTTCTGAGCATTTTTTTCAATTTTGGCAACAGGTATAACTTTGAGCTTTTTAGCATGAATGTAGTTGTAGACATGCAATGCTGTTTTCTTCCACTCTTGACGTATGGTAGAAAACTCACAAGGAAAGGTTTGCAATACCTGATGAATCTGAGTGATATTTCTTGCTTGATTAGCCATGTACAGAAGAAGATCACCAAACAATGAAGCAAGAATATGTTGCATGAGCAGTTCATTCCATTCTGTCTTAAGGCTTTGTCCATCCTCTTTCCAAAGATCTCTTCTGGCAGAATCCAACATAAAATTGCCATTAACGTGAACAGGGAGCCCAGTATCAACTGGCAACGGAAGGGAACAGAATGCTTTACCAGGAACATACGAATTAACACAAGTTGCAATGCCCCCATGAGGTATTAGGATTTGTTCCAGATTGTCGGAGATGTGTTGCATTGAGGCACGGATTTCCTTTTCCTCGACACCTACTTGCTTTGCTACAATCCATCTTGTTTTTTTGTCTGTGCACTGAATTTCCTTCTCATAAACAGTAAGGTATGGCTGTATATCATCTATTTCTATTTTAAGATCAGCAATGTACCGGATTTTCTCTTGAAAGTCATCACTTTTTTTCTGGCTTTCTTCAGACATATTTACCTGCACTGTAAATTGCAGCTGTGGTTTTTGATTGTACTCCTGTGTAATAATTTGAAAGGTAATTTTCTGTACATTGTTTAAAAACAATATAAGACCTTCTGAGTCTTTTTTAAGAACCTGAAATAGCTCTTCAACATCTTCAGATGTCACAGCTTGTTTCTTAATTTCTGATTTCTCTGCCATTGCCAACGTTCGCAAAGGAATTCGAAATAATGTTCCTTCCTCAAGGTTAAAAAGAGAAGGTAAGTAAGTCTTATAAACATCAGGAAATGTTCTTTGGAACTCATTGTTAATAGCAAACTCTCCACCAGGATCTGCGTGAGTAGCTGTCCGCAAGTACTGAACATTGGGGTCAAAGACACACAAACGGCTGTTTCCTGAGATGAAGGAGGGACAGTCTGTGAGATGGTAGATGGAATTGAAGCCGAGTCCATATTTACCTGTTTTTTCTGGGCAGCCACCTTTTCCACCTTTTCCCAAGTTCTGAATTCCTACAATGTCGTCCTCTGTAAACTTTTTATTGTTGAAGACACAAATTGCTGGTCCTTGCAGCGGGGCCCATTGATCACTAAATATTTTCTCAGTTTGGTGCTGCCTTTGATCCCAAAAGAAATGAACCTCAGTGGCCTTTGCATCATCTGCATTTTGCAGTATCTCCTTTAGAATATCTTTCTTAGATGGGTATGCTTCTACAATATTTTTCAGCCTCAAAGTAAGCTTCTCACGGCTTCCAAATGCCTTTACCCAGCGGGACAGTGGATCTACCATCATGTGTTCCAGTGCCCTATGCTTTGTGGTCTGTACTTTCAATCTAATAGCAAGATCACGAGGTATTAATTGATGACACAACATTTTGTCATGGTCTTTAGCTAACCAAGGGGTATCATTGTAATGGAGTTTACTAACAGGGAGTAGAATACCATTCTGATTTGGCAGCACAATGTTCTGGGAAGTGTAACTGTCCACATCTTCTTTTTGCAAAAGTGTTGCATAGCCAGTATTGATGATTCTCAAACACAGGTCAAGATCATCTTTCTGTAATCTCTGTCCATTATAGCGTTGAGCCAGTTTCTGAAGCAGAGAGGAGTAAGCTGCAAATGAGAAATTCTTTTCAACTCTGACAAATTTCCAAAGTTCAGGAAACTCTCTATACTCCTCGGGAAGTTTGTAAAGGTAAGGAGCACCATTTAATAACATCTGATGTGCCACTTCATCTGCAGACACAAATTTCCCTTCCACCAAGATAAATGGAAATTTCAAGCCATTTGCCAGAGTAACTGAAGGTGGGTTATGCTGAAGATGATGGTTTAAGTATGAATAGCAACTTTTAACAATACTTTTAACCGTGAAGGGTTTCATTTTATGATTAAAACTAGAAACCTTTTTTAGCTGCAATAGCACAATCTCTAATGGTGGGTTTTTATTCAGCCCTAAAATACTTTTCACTTCTGGAGAGATCTTAAAGTCTGAGCTGAAAATGTCTTTATAAATTACTGGCTCACTCATATTGACACACCATCTGAATTTATGGCCGTACAAATCCTTTGGTTTTCTCAGGCAATCTCTTTCAAGAACAATGTTTTCCAAAGAGATGGGTAGCTCAGCTGGCAAAAATGGTAAATCCTGAATCAGCTCTTGTTCAGCATTACTTATTTTCAAACTGGTGAGCAACATCATAATGCTTTGGATTCTCAGACATGCCTGTTTCTTGTCTTTCAACCACACACTTTGTATGGTTTTCAGTCGCTCAATAAGGTCAGGAACACAGATGTTGTCTTTAGCCATACCGAGAATTTCAAGCCTTGTTAGCCTCTCAGGGTGAAGGAAATCTTTTGTAGTCCCAGTTGGAAATCGTCCTTCTTCTTTATTAAAAACAGTTGCAACTTTACCATATGGATGTATAAGTTTTTTAATAAATGCTAAGTCTCCAGCTTTTCCGGCTGGTATGCATGGTTTGTTCATTAATAAATTATCGATGTCTTCATTTCTCATGTCAATTGCATGCAAAATGAATATGTTTCGGGTCGGCACATCCATGGACTCTAGGTTCTCAAAGACTATTTCCCGGTAAAATGTACTCCAGTTATAAGTGTGCCTCTCAATGATGTGGCCATATCCATTACGTGAGAATCCAGCTTTCACCCATTCTGGCAAATGAATCCCTTGATGTGGTAATTTAAGTTTTTCACAAAACAATTTAAATGCAGCTTTTCCTAAATTCTTATTGGCAACAATTTCAAAGTCAAGGAATCGTGCATTGTCCATAGAACACCAGACAGTTCCATTACTCAGTAAATCTAGTGGGATTCTTTGTAATCCTTCTGCAACTATCTTATAAAAAGCTTGTGCGACAACCGTAAACTGGGATGAAACATGTTCCATGTTAGGCCAGAAGGAGAAATAGTCATAATCTTCAAGACTGCCATCCTGACTCATTTTTGCCAGAAGGAGCAGGGCAGTCACATATGCAACTACCACTGCATCTTCAAGGAGAGCTTTATTCCACTCTCCCTTCAGGCCAGTGTTCCACAGATTTTTCCGATTGGCAGTTACCGAGAATGTACCATTTATATGAACTGGAAGTCCGGAACGAATTGCAAAGGGCAAGAAGCAAAAGACCTGACCAGAGGGGACTTTAGGGTCTGCTCTCCATTTACTTGGGGACTGACTTCTTCTGAGAGGGATGCCAACACTTCCCAGTGGCAGTGCCACTAAACAGTGATCATTTGAGTTGATGGACATCGTTAAAGACCTTTCTATGCCGAAGCAAGAACATACCAAGCAATATTTAGAACTTTCAGGAGTACTTTGGCCTCTCAGTATAATTTCAGAGATAGATGATGTGCTGACATCAATAATGTTTTTGCATTTACTGCTTAGCTCTTGAAGCTTAGCCGCTGACTTCTGTAAGTGCTGTAGGAATGGGATACAGCTACCCAGATTAAATTTGCAAACCTCTGTTCTCTTTACTTCTACTGTGGTCTCTTCCTTTAGCTGTTCTGTGGAAGCATGTTGGGGCAGATATTTAACTATCACCTTATCAATATTCTTCAAGAATATTATCAGGTTTTCAGAGTTATCAATAAATGCCTTCAGAAATGACTTTACTCTAAATTCATCATAGCACTTATTGCTTAATTTGGAATTGGAGGCTTCTTCTGGAGTTCTAAATGGCAGCCTAATTAATGTTCCATCATATGTAAAAGGGCTTCTCTTTAAATCGCAACCAAAGACATTTTGATATGGTTTAAACTGACCAGGAAATCTGCAAAGTGTCTGCTTATTGTTTAAAAGGTCAAGCATTATGCCTGGATTACTCTGCTGTGGAATGTGCTTTCTAAGATGCGTGACGTTGGGATCAAAGATTACTAGTTTTGTTCTACTCAAAATTGATGGAACATCAGTTATATGATAAACTGAATTAAAACCCAGGCCAAAAAGTCCAATCTTATCAATCTGTGACTCTTTTGAAGCTGATCCAACTTTGGTAATGTTTTTAAAATCCTCTTCTAAAAAAGTCTTGTCATTGTGTGACCACAGAGCCGGCCCATGACACAGTGCCATTCCAGGATCAATTAGGCTTTCCCTACAGTCTTCATTTTGCCGCATATCAAATAAAAAGTTGCAGACTGTTGCACCAGCATCCTCTGCATTCTGAATGAGTTCTTTGAAAATGTCACTGTCCTCATCATACTCTTTGAGAATATTTTTAATCCGCAAAGATATCGGTTCAGTTTGACCCCATGGTATGAATTCAGGATTTAATATTCTAGTGCTCAGAAAAGGAACCCGCAAAAACTCGGCTGTTGCCCGAGGTACCTCTTTATGGACAATGACAAAGTTTTCGTCATCTTGACAAAGATCATCAAAAACATCTGCAGAAATGTCTGGAAATAAGACCTTGGACACAGTCTCCAAGCGAAAACCTCCAGGCTTTCCTATTTTGAGCACAGGAACCAAGAGTTTGTCAAAATCTTGCGAGATATTTATATGTTGATTTGTCAACTTGAGCCAGTCAAGAATTGCAATGGTAAATTTCATCTCCTTTGGTCCTGCATTGATCACACAAGCATCTATATTTTTCTTTAAATCCCACAAGAGGTTTATCACTTCTTCTGTGCTCAGCATAGGCTTCACACCACATTTTGTCAGTAATTTACTGTACCATTGTGATAAATCATGTGGAACCATCTTCACACAATAGCTTAAATCTAATTCAGATGGGTACTTCAGAATAATGTCTCTTGGATGTGAAAATCCATCTCCATTCCAGATTGGTGCATCTTTTAAAAAATACTCATATTTTTCAAGGTTTTCCTGCATATGGTTGTAGATTGCAACTGCTTGATTTTTGATTAAATATGAATTTTGACTTGCATAGGTAGCAGAAAGTTGTTTGAGGTTTTCAACAACCTTTTCTGGAGGCGGAGGACTGGTCATACCCAAAACCTCACAAGCCTTGCTGTTTAATTCACTTGTCAGTGGCATGACCAAGTCAACTAAATTATTTAAAGTTATATGCTTCACTTCATGAGGTTTATACCTACTACTTATGCTGGCTGCATGAAACTTGGCTGGTACCCACTTCAAGGCACAAAGGTCACAAATTTGATTTTTTGTTAATCTATTGAGAATATTTGTTTCATTACATACTTTTATCAATGCGTCTGATTTTTTTTTATCATCAAAAATATCTAATCTTTGCACTTCTTCTGCCACCTTTAGGAATTCATTTGCATTTATATCTCCTGCAGAAGTTCTCAATCCCAGAAGGCGCAAGGCTTGCAGAACTTCATTTTCCTGAAAAACCTGAGGTGGGAAGTAATGTTCGCCAAACAGATCCTTAAATATGGCCACTTCTGGATCAAAGATGTCAGATGGCTCAACTAGCATGTCTCTTGATTTTAGAAACTGAAGTTTTTTACACTTTTCACGAACCTCTTTGTTCTGCTTGTAAAGCAAGGGGTCATTTCTCAGAATCCACAGCATAACAGTGTCTGCCTGGTCAGAAGTTCTGTAGAGGCCTTTCTTCATCCCTTCTATAATTCTAACAGCAATGTCTGCTGCACTGAGTAACCTGCCCTTCAAAAGCAAAAGAAGTTTTCTGTCTTGTTCATTGTTGCATCTCAGAACCAATTCTGGCAAAGTAAGATTGTGTGGTACACAAGGCACTGTGTCAAAGTTCAGCGCATCGTAATTCTTAGGGGCTACAAATTCTTCACTTGTTTCAGTTAGTGAAAGTGTATGACGAAAGACGGGTAACTGTGAAATAACAATTTCCTGTGCTTGTGTGAAAACCTTTGCTTCAGAGAGGAAGTACCTCAGATGATCTTTTTCATTTGCAGACATAATCTTTACCTTCTTTATAACTGTTTCAGTGCCAATGTTGGAAATCAAAGTTAAGACATTGCTTACAGAAGGAGGAAGGACATATTGGCTCAGCTGCTTATGAGCAAGAAAAGCATTGTCCCCTTTAATCATAGTACCCCCAAGCTTCTCTATAATAGTTACCATCTCTTTATCCAAACTGTACTCATTATACGTTTGGAAAATCAAAGTTGTGTTTTTCAGAAGACGTGCCAGGTAAACACAGTCCTTTGATGCACGTGAGAGTGGAATAATAGGTAATCCTTCAAAGGAAGATAGATTGCAACAGTATTTACCCAGGAATGACCACACCTGCTCAAGCCAGCCGGAGGGTGGATGACTTGGATTGTTCAGATCCCACCTGACGTGTTCTGAGCCACAGGCCCAGTCGCCGGGTACAGCTTGCTTGATGTATTCTGTGACCAGCCTCTCATTTAGGTTGTAAAGATTAAAAATCTCTAATGAGTAAAAAAGAATAAAATACAGATTAAAAACTATTAGAATATTTTCATGGTCAATCATATTATTAAGCCTTTGAGTCTGGAAAGACAGGGCAAGCCTTCTGTTGTGCCAAAGTAACATACAACCATGATAATAAACCAACTAAAAACATGGGCTTGGAATTCTATTGTAATTACACCTGAATCAGACTTGGGGTGATGTATAATGATCCTGCTTTACAGTGTTTATCTCAAATAATTCTCGGGACAGTATTCTGTTGTCATCTAGTGGATGAACACAGAAGGTAACACAGTCAATCTAGAAATGACACAACAAAAACAATAAATGTGAAAAGGAATAATAACTATTTACAAGTATTTAACAGCTGCACCTTCTGGAGCACTGCAGTGAAAAGCAAATCAAAAGAAAAGATCTTTTTTCCAAACAATATTTAAAGGAAATCAAACGAAAAGAATCCAAAAGTAAATAATCACATAAGCAAACAGCTCAGAAAGTTTACTACCTTCACCTCCTCAGTGATTGCCTCCATTCTGCTAACTAATTTGAATGTCTACTCCAAAGCACTCCTCTCACTATCCGCTCTGCTACTCAAATGTTCACCAGTCAGGATAGGCCAAATGACAGCCCCTAGCGTCCATGCAGGGGTTTTATACCACCACTGAGTTTTCCTGCTCGATCCCATAGGACTCTATTGGGAGTCTACCATCTTTGCACTGTGCTAGCTACACAACAAATCTTTTTTCTAACAAGAACTTACTATATCTGTTCAAACTTCCTGGCATGGATGTGCATGTTGGCATGTATGCAAGGTCTTTCTGTCTGCTGCTTCTGTGGGTCTCCAAACCTAACCCAGGCTCTCCCCTTAATGTGTCAGCAACTGTTCACAATCCTGCTCCAGTCAGGATAACGATCTTGTTCTGAAGACAATGACCTTGCTTGTAGGCCTCAACTATTCTCAGGAACAGTGCTTCTGAATACTACTATTAAGTGATTAACTACAAAGCATGTCTTCCCTTAAGATAACTGCATCATTAGCTATGGTGACGGATGAACCGGTACCCAAGCTGGTATAAACACTGCTTACCTGGCCAGGAGACCTTGATAATGGAAGGCCAGGGAGGGAGCGGCAATATCTTGTATATCGTGCCAGTACTCAGATGTGCTTTGGAGCTGACGTCCTAACAACCAATGAGCAGGAACCAGGAAGGTCAGCACAGTGGGTGACTGCCTACTATGGGCCGAGCATTCCTCTGTACACTGGGTGGCAGCATCCTAGCAAGTCTGGCAAGCTCCAGCAGGGATGCCTGGAGGACAGCCAGGGAATTTGTGATCCCATGGACCTGTCCTGGACTATGTGGGGGCTGCCAGGGTTAGCTATCAGATAGTGACAATACAAGGACCATTGTGGTCCTGCCTGACCCGAAAGTGCTTCCCGGAGGCAACAGATTACGCACTGGAAGTACTCCCAGGTCCGGAGTTAAAAGAGATCCCTCTACTTGACTCAAGAGAGCTCAAGTCGGGTTTGGAAGAAGGATAAAGCTCACGTGGGAGGAGTGGAGGTGAGGAAAAAGAGAGTTGTGTTGTGTGAAGGTATTGACTAAATTAAAAGCACTTCATTTGATCTGGGACTGTTGTGGTGCATTTCAGTCTGGGAGTTTGGAGCTCAGCTGCACACCATTTATACAAGTGTTTCTGGGATAAAAACAGTTAAATATCTGCATAAACTATATTGAAAATTGCCGTTCCAGTAATGCAGTCTGTCACAGTGTCAAACAGAGTCCCTCAGTGACAATTAGAGAGAACCTCTATGTGCCAGTGAGGGAGGACACTTGCATCTAGCATTGACACAATAAAGCACTGGAAAAGGTTTTTCTCAAAAATCTGAAAGACTTGTTGGAAAATTCATCTACCACAAAAAGTTCATCAAAGATACCCTGCAGGAGAGCTTGAACTCTACTGCTCTAAACAGAAATGAGTGGCTCTGGTGTCGTGAACGTTAAACACCTTTTCTTAGAATAGGCATATTATTTTTTTACAAAATACTAAAAAATATCGATTGTTTCACTTTAAATATATTTGTTTAATGTAATAAAATAATAGTCTGTTTAAAGTTTCATTCAAAAAATGTTCTTAGGACGCTGTACATATGCAAAACATCCATACATTTATCATATGTTTAATCTGATGTTCACAGCATAAGTTCATGCAGAGCTATGGCCTATCCTTGACACAGCAGGCAAATGGCAGGTACCAGCATATTTGAAGACACACTTGTTCATACTGGGTGAACTGAAGAGCACATGCATGCAGAAGTTCACAAAGCAACAACAACACATTTAAAAGATTACTCCACCCAAAAATAGAATTTTGTTTTATGTGTTACTTATCACATGTACTTTGTAGTAGTGGCTGAGAAAAAAGTTTAATCTCATGGTTTCATACAGAATGAACAGAAATAAGGTTATGATGTAACAGAGGTCAATAGCGACCATCATTTTTTGGTTATCAGTCCAACTGAAAAAGTTACTCCTGTGAGTTTTTGGGTTTCCTATTTCTGTATGCTCTAACAATTCTGGTAACTATTTAACAGTACTTAAGCAAAAAAAAGCATTCTTTTTGCATGTTTTGAGCAAGCGACTAGATAATAGAGGTTAGATGTTAATTATATGACAAGTAACATAAGATTTTTTTATTTTCTTTTTTCCATGGATGTTTACAATAGTATTTCTACAGTAATTATATATATATATTTTTTACACACCACTGGGGGCATTACAGAACCCCAAACATCAAACACAACTCTATAGACAAACTTTCTGGGTTAAAATACTAATTTGTTTAATAAAACATACTTGCAACACATTTCTCACAATATACCTTTTTCTCTCTCTATCTCTTTTCTTCCAGGCAAGCTTTATCTGTCCTCTATTCCTGACTCCAGCTTATCTGGATGCGATCGAGCAGATTCTTTTATCTTGGACCTAGGAGTAGGAGTACTTCCAGTGCTATATTGGTATAGCTCTTTGGAAACACGTCCGGTCAAATGGAAGCCCCACAAAGTAGGGATCACATCTGCAGCACCCTCTGGTGGCACTGTAAGAACCTGACAAGGGTGTCCTATGGGACTGCAATTCCCAGCATGCCTTGTGGGTGTCCATAGAGGTAACATCACCCCAGAATGCTGTCACCTAGCATATCGACAGAGCATGCAGCCCTGCCAAGTTGTACTTCCCTTGTGATTATATATCTCACTTACCTCCCAGCCGGGTGGATGCCAGCCCATGCACACTGTCCATCACAACATTTATATATATATATAAGTATACATTATACAGCACCAATCACTATTGCCATCTGTTATGTCATAAATATTTTTTCTCTCCATTCTGCATTAAAACATTAGATTAAAATCATCACTACAAAGTACAAAGTACACCGGGTAAGTAACATATGAAAAAAAAATCAGTTTTGGATAGAGTTTTCCAAGGATAAAAACCTTCCTTCATGAAGAATAGCAACACTGCCCTCTAGTGTCACCTATTAGTACACTGCAATTTAGTTTCCCCAGTCCTTGGCTTATCTATGAGCAATGGGAGGATAGATATTGGAATGTGAGAAGAACATACAAAACTCCATGGAGAATGAACTACAGTCAGGAAATAAAATGGGGTCCTAAAAGTGACAATTAGCAACACTACCTCAATAGTGCTGCATCTCAAATGGGGACTTAACATAAATAAATCAATCAATAAAACTACAGGCTTCTCCAATTTATATTTCCTTTCACAAAAATAACATAGCAAAAATAATTAAACAATAGTATTGTATTCAATTAATAACATTTATATCAATATAATTAAAAGCAATCATAATGCTTATTAGTAATATCCAGTTTTAATTGTGTTTACACAATAATTTTTTTTTATTGAAAAAAACTTTTGACGCAGTAGAGTTTATCTATATTGCTTTTATTAAATATGTGTCACAAAGGTATACTATTAATAAACAACTACAGGGCTCCACTGGGCACCCACTATCTCGCAGCTGAGCTGCTGCTCTTTTTTGTCCATTTTTTTTTCTTCAATGTTCTTTATCAGTTCTTGCAGCACTTTTCTATCGCGATCTAAAATTCAACATTCTTGAATAGATAATTTGTAGTTCTGCCCAGCCATTATAAGCAACTATGTTGAAAGGTGAGTTAACATTGATAGTGTTACGGGGTGGTATGGAGAGAGAATGTGTGCGATAGGAGGAACGATTGGGTGAGAAGTGTGGAGGGGAGGGGTCAAGGCTGAATATCACTGACACAACTGAAAACTTTTTTAATATAATAGCGAGATATCAAAACTTGCCTATCAAATATTCAATGCAAAGTATTTTCCTACAATAGTTTGAAAAGCCTGGAAACTTACCTCCTGCAGCTAAATTCTTCAACGAGTCGAACACAGTAGGTTTTAGTTCTTTGGAAATGAATTGTTTTTCCAGCCCAGGTAACAAGGACCTGAAAATACATAATTAATATGTTCTATAATCACGTTTTCACACTTCATTCACCTACTAACTCTTAATAATGGCTCACACATTTTGTGAATGTTCTTTGAGTTGAGATGAAGTCAAGAACCCATCTTAGATTAATCACCAGTTCATTGCAGGACACACTCATTTATACAAGTAATATTCAGAACTACCGATTGACATAACTTGCAAATTTTGACATGTAGAAGAAAATGATGTAAACACCAAGACAGTGAAGTTAAAATCCACTCACAACAGGAGTGAAGCAGCAGTGCTAAACACTGCACCAAAAAAGACTTCTTTTAAAATGCCTACAATGTAATTGTAATTATAATATTGACTTCTTATCAAAGTTATAATCAACAAATTACCATTTAAAGAAATGCTTAGGTATACTATAATATCATAACACACTGATTAAACACTGTGATGACATCTAAACTTAGCATGGCTTAGAAAAGAAAGTAGGCTTTGATGTCTTTCGTTTTTTCATCAAACATCTGCACAACCTGAACTGGTAACTGTGAGACAATGATCTCTTTCTTTATCTGAGCACTGCCTATTGTCAGGTTCAAGGCCACTTTTTCTCATGACCTTTCTGTCAGGCATTATAAAATGTGAACAGCTGCTCCAAGTGGAAGAGTACCAACATCTTATGACATTTGAGGTGATTGTGAAACCGACCAAAAGTGCAGTTATGGCAGTTTTCGAGAACATGGTAGATGAAGCAGAAACCAACTCCTCAGACAAAGCGTTAGATTTACCAGTCATTTTGTATACCTATTTTAACTGAGATCAGTTACCATGAGAGGGTGACGAGCTCTGTAATGCAGGAAGAGCTCAGAATAAATCCATTGCTTGACTGAGAAGAGACAAATGAAGTGGTTTGTTTAGGATGATCATTGAGTGTCTCTGTCATTAAGTTACCAGTGACATGGTGGCCTGTACATTCCAAATCAATGTGTTGCCACAATGACCCTCACCAAGAAAAGTTGAATAAAATATTAATTTATTGTTGATTACGATATGCCTAAGTGGTATGGTTTACTTATGGCACCAGACAAAACTTCGTAATGAATAGCTGAGTCAATCGGACCTCTTCATTTAAAAGAAGGTTTAATTAGACAAAGAGGAAGTTCATCTAATCATGTTGGTGTTCTTTGCCTTTGGAGAAGGATAGAACTACTAGCCACTCAATGCTGTAAGAATTCACTGAGCTGTGATGAACTCGGGAAAAAGGTCACCTCAACTGGAGTAAAGAGTCAATGGTGACAGCAAAACAGGATGAATGCATTTTATTTTTTATTTAATGACTACAGAATGGTGAGGTAAGACCAGGGATGTGGAGCTGGTACACAAAACCTTCTGCCCTGACTCTGACTCCTCAATTAATGGTATTACCATTTCTCGACTCCAACTCTTCAATTTATGGAACCAACAACTCCAACTCCAACTTCTCAATGCATTGTACCACTGATTCTATTTGTAATTAGACTAAAATATGTACTATGTTAATTGAAAGCACACAACAAGCAAGATCACTGCAATTGTGAAACATCATGCACC
>JANRMT010062803.1:1128588-1149494 GCA_026402145.1 Polypterus bichir lapradei | reverse complement strand
TCATATACACATACAAATCGTACTTACTTATATTGTACTTAGTATTTGCTGCTTATTTAATTATTACTTATACTTAGAACAAATGAACAATTTTGGCAAGACTGATCATTCAGCCTAACAAAGCTATTTTATCGATCCAAAATTTCCATACTGGTATCAAGTCGAGTTCTGAAGGATCCTAAACTCCTACTTTCTGCCACACTACTAGGTAATTTATTGTATGTGTATATGATTCTTTATGTGAAGAGACACTTCCTACTGTTTGTGCAAAATTTTACTTTACCAAGTCTCCAGCTGTGACTTATGTACTTGTTGAAGGACACATTTGTAAGTAGCAGCTGGGATCCAGATTAACAAATTTCTTTCAATAACTTTAAAAACTTCAATCATGTCACCTCTTTATCTCTGTGTTCTTAAACTGAAAAGGTTCAATTCCTTCTGTCTTTCCTCATATCTCATACCTCAATCAAATCAATCAACCCAGTCCATTTTCTCTAATTTATACATGTTTTTATGCAAATGTGACTGTGGTTGTCTTTTTATTGGTACTGTTGTATCACTGTAACTATTTGGAGGATATATGTAAGCTTTAATTTAATTGTACTTCTTCTTCTTTCAGCTACTCCCGTTACGGGTTACCACAGCAGATCATCTTCTTCCATATCTTTCTGTCCTCTGCATCTTACTCTGTCACACCCATCACCTGCATGTCCTCTCTCAGCACATCCATAAACCTTCTCTTAGGCCTTCCTCTTTTCCTCTTCCCTGACAACTCTATCCTTGGCATCCTTCTCCCAGTATACTCAGCATTTCTCCTCTGCACATGTCCAAACCAAAGTATTCTCGCCTCTCTGACTTTGTCTCCCAACCGTCCAACTTGAGCTGACCCTCTAATGTACTGATTTCTAATCCTGTCCCTCTTCGTCCCGCCCAGTGCAAATCTTAGCATCTTTAACTCTGCTACAGCCAGATCTGTCTCCTGTTTTTTGGTCAGAGCCACCGTCTCCAACCCATATAACATAGCTGGTCTCACTACCGTCCTGCAGACCTTCCATTTCACTCTTGCCGATACCTGTCTGTCACAAATTACTCCTGACACTCTTCTCCACCCACTCCACCCTGCCTGCACTCTCTTTTTCACCTCTCTTCCACAATTCCCATTACTCTGTACTGTTGATCCCAAGTATTTAAACTCATCCACCTTCGCCAACTCTACTCCCTGCATCCTCACCATTCCACTGACCTCCCTCTCATTTACACACATGTATTCTGTCTTATTCCTACTGACCTTCATTCCTCTCCCCTCTGGAGCATATCTTCACCTCTCCAGAGTCTTCTCAACCTCCTCCCTGCTATCGCTACAGATCACAATGTCATCAGCAAACATCATAGTCCACGGGGACTTTAATTTAAATGTACTATTTACACAAAAATAAACATCAGCCTTTCTGCAGTGTCAGTGATGACCTGTGGAGTTCCTTGGGCATCCCTATACCAGACATGGGTGTACTTGCAGTCCTGAGCCCCAGCTCACATTTAAATGGGCAGGAAGACCCCGTGTAGCCTGCCTCCCCATTATACAGCAGGAGTTCACACACTTTTTGCCAGGCAATGGTCTATGTCAGGGGTCTCCAAACTAAGGCCCTCTCATCCGGCCCGTGGAGACTTTTTTATCTACGGAAAAAAATTATGGAAATTTACGTGTATCCTGCCAAGATCAGCCGCCGCTTACGTGGACGTTACGTTTTTACCGAATTAAAATAGAGGCGCGCAGTAGTGTGTTATGTTTTTCAACTGATCACTACATTGCAAAACCTTATTCGCTGCTTACTTTTTCTACTACTGTTCACAGTCAATGAGATGATATAACACCATCTAGTGGCAGAGTTTTTAAATGGTTTGCTGCTTGTTCAAGACTTGATTATTTTGATCACAGTTTGCCAGTTGCGGTTGACTGCTGCGATGAGGAGGTGTTGGTGTCAGTTAGCGTCAAACAGGCGAAACATGTTGCAGTCTAATTTTTTTTGTGATGATTTCCTTCGCGTAAGTACTTACCAGTGTGTATAAAGTATTGGGAATGTCGTTAGTTTAACAAGAATTTTCCGAATATTCTGAAGAGGAAACATTAAAAGCAACAATCTCTCTACCATAAGTGTATATATGTGCAGACTACATTCAGGTAAGTTTAACTTAAGAAATCATAAGAATTTTTTAAAATTGTTTCAGGTCATTTGCAGCTATAATTGCGACGAAATTAGTTCGCATAATCAGGTTTTTTGAGCGATATTGTGTGTAAGATACTTTCAGTTTCACTATTTATTCATGTTGAAGTCACTTTATTTTAGTGCCCAACGATGGCCGAGAAGAGGAAAAGAAAAATAGACGATGAGTGTCGGCAATTTCAAGAAGAATGGAGTTTGAAATACTTCTTCATCAAATCCGGCGAGAAAGCAGTGTGTTTGATTTGCAACAAAACCGTGGCTGTGATGAAAGAATACAACCTGCGCCGTCATCATCGAAGCAAACATCAGGAGAAATATGCACAGTTGGAGGGTAAAGTTCATGCCGAAAAATTTTCTAAATTACAAAATCAAATCACATCTCAAAGGGCATTGTTCAGTAAATCCTCAAATGAAAATGAATCCTTAACTAGGGCCAGTTCTAAAGTTGCCTACGTCCTGGCTAAAAGTGGCAAACTGTTTACAGATGGTGAAGTAGTGAAGGAATGTTTGTTGGAGGTGGCTGAGGACCTTTGCCCAGAAAAGTCGAAACAATTTAAAAATGTAGCTTTGGGTGCAAATACCATTGCCCGCCGTGTTGCAGACATTGGTGAAACCATTGTGACTCAAATAGCGAACAATGCAAGCGAGTTTCGCCATTTTTCAATTGCAATGGATGAATTGCTGGACAGCTGTTCTGCCTCTCAACTGCTTGTGTTCATTAGAGGTGTGGATGAAGACATGAACATAACACAAGAGCTGGCTTCCCTACATAGCATGTATGGTACTGTTACCGGAGAGGATTTATTCAATGAATTAAAAAAACATTGCTGATTATAACTTGGACTGGACTAACCTCAGTTGCCTGACTGTTGATGGAGGAAAGAACATGAGTGGCATAAAGAAAGGCTTGGTTGGACAAGTGAAACAGATGTGTAATGAGAAAAACATTCCACAACCAATGTTCCTGCACTGTATTATTCACCAGCAAGCTTTTTGTGCTAAATATGTGGACATTAGCAGTGTACTGAATCCTGTGGTGAAGGTGGTGAATTTAATAAGGTCACATGGGCTCAACCATAGACAGTTCAGAGACATGTTGAAAGATACTGACACAGAATCGCAAGATTAACCATATTTCACAGCAGTAAGATGGCTAAGTTGTGAGAAAGTTATGAGCAGAGTATTTGAATTAAGAAAGGAAATAGGTGACTTCCTGGAAAGTAAAGGCAAGCCACAGCCATTACTATCTGATGAAGAGTGGGTATGGAAATTGGCCTTTGCTGCAGACATAACTAGTCATTTAAATTTTCTGAACCTAAAACTACAAGGAGAGAAAAATCTAGTTTCTGATCTATACACCCACCTAAAGGCCTTCAGATCTAAACTTGTCTTGTTTTTGGAACAAGTACAGGCCAACAACTTGATGCACTTTCAGCAGTGCAAGGTCTTCATGGCTGAAGCAACAGCCGAGTTCCCCACGTCATTTGCATGCGAGATCATCAAAGACCTCCAGCTGCAGTTTCAGGAGCGGTTTTCTGACTTGGATTCAAAGGCAGAAGAAGTGAGACTGTTTCAAAACCCATTTGAAACAGATGTGGCCAGTTGCCCAGATGAACTGCAGCTGGAGGTTATTGAGTTGCAAGCAAATGACTTCCTTAGGGACAAGTTCAAAGAAGGACTGGTGGGTTTTTACCAGTCTTTCCCCAAGGAAGACTTTTCAAGAATGACATACGTGAAGAACAATTTGAGAACAAACTTGTCTGATGATAATCTCAGGTCACTGTTGCTGTTAGGGACATCAAATCTAAAGCCAGAAATGTCTGCTATTTTGGCATCCAGGAAACAATTACACCATTCCCACTAATACAGGTGTTCATATGTTGTGCATCAATGTGTAAAATAATAACTGAATAAAATAATATTAAATAAATAATTAAAAACAACATCTATGTTTTGATTCTTTTTTATTTTTACCTCGAGTGTGTAGTCGGCCCCCAAACTGCTGTTTGATAAGTTTGGAGACCCCTGGTCTATGTAATTCTAATTCCCATTCCCAAAGACATTTGTCCTGTGCTGCTTTTTGATCCTACTCACCTCTCTACAATATATATTAATTGTTTGACTAATTGCCATTGTCATTGTTGTTCATTGCTTATAGTCTAACGCTGTTTGATGACCAGGAGAGTGGATACTAAAGAAATTAATGCTGGTTGCAAAGTCAATTACATTACAAAGCTACGTAACATAAATATTACAATCAGCTATGCAGACTAGAAAGTGTTGTAAGTTACATAAAATTAAAATCAGAACATTTCAGGATGCTGAAAAATCGTTCAGTTCCAAAGGTTCATGGCAAAATAGATATTTGCTTTTTGAAATATAGATTTTCAGTTTCAGTAAACAAATCTCTGGAGAGTTACATTAACATCTTCTACAGCAATGACATATTTAAAGAAAGCTTGAGGTCTTGTTAATTTCAACACAATCCCAAAGATTCACAGTTAGCATACACAATCCCCACTTAAATTCCTTGTATATGAATGGATTCCTTATGAAAGTATAATTTACACACTGGATCCCAGCTGTTACATTAAAATAAATTCTTCAATAAGAACAAAGGTTAGAAACCTAGGGGCAGATTTTGCTCAAGTTTGATTTTTTTTCTTCACACAAAGAACCTCAGAAGCATTGCCAAGTAGTGTGGTGGAGAGTAAGAATCTTCAAATCTCGATATGACGTTATTTTCGACAATCTACGTAAATAAGATAAATTAACTTTCAGTTCTTGTCCAAGTTTTTCTAATATTGTAATCCTATATCCTATAAGAGATGTTGCCGCATGAAGTATGTTATGGATGCTTTATGTGTTTACTCAAGGGCTGAAGTAAGTCAACATGTGCTAAAAAACAATTCAATCTTTGTGCATAAAAAATTGAAAAAAATCTCCTGACTTACCTTGGAAATTCATCACTATCAACAAATAGTTTTTCATGGCAGTTGGGGATGTGAAAGTCAGAAAAGGAGCCATCGCTGAGAGGCAGCAATTTAAGACCTTGCAGTTTAAAACGATCGGGTTCTTTAAGAACAAACTCAAGAAGCAACATTTTATCTTCTCGAGTCAGTTTCTCTAGTGCACACACTTTCAGCAGGTCACAGACAAATGCTGGAGTAGTTTTTGTGATTTGATTTCCAAGAACACACTGAATCGTTTGATTAATATGGTCTGGAACCTTCACCAAAGGCTTCTGTAATAAATTAAGAAGATTTTCAACAGCTTTCTGGATGGCCTGATCTTCAGAAGTTTCTTGGAAAACAGCATCCAGAGGCTTTATCCAGTCCATGTTGTTATAGGCAGAATAAAGAACTTTAAAATTGAATAAGAGAGCCATTGTTTTTCTTGCTATTTTCTGCCAGCGTTCATTGAACACCATTTTCTCTAAATCTGGCCAGAGACTGTAGGTCATCATTGGTTCTAGAATTTTGTTGCCCGTATGAGCTTCAGCAATGGCATCAAGAACAAACTGGCAGTAAGCTTCTGGAAGTAAATCATTTACCAGCTGTTCATTCCACTGAGCAGCTTCATCGTGTTTTTGGTCTTCTTCAACCCATTTGATATAACGCCGGTTATCAGTAAGCCCAAAGCAGGCATTCACATGGACAGGTAGTCCTGTGGTGTTGCTTTCATTGTCAGGCAGAGGTAGAAAACAGCTCAGGCGTCCTCTGCGCTGTGGTGCATGGCCTTGGCCTATTGGGAATGCAAGGCCAACGCAGGCAAAATATTTCAGCTTTTCAGCCAGGACATCAAGATTTTTATTGAACCCAGGTTTAGAAAAAACAGTAGAAACCAACCAAAGATTGCTTTGCTGTTCACACATTGGCTTATCAAGTGATAGCTCTTTAAGAGCAAAAGAAGATTCTACACCTTTAAGAAAAACCTGGCTATCTCCATTCATGTTGCTGCTGAGTATTTTCTGGGAAGATGATACTGACAGGATCTTCTTCACTTGCCCCTCAGGACTGATGTGCTTCAGTGTAATTGATGAAACATGTTTGAGAAAGAGAAGGCTAATCTCTGCATCAATTGAAAAGGAATTGAAGAGATCAAAGATTCTGCTTTGGTCATATAACTTGTCTGCTATGTCTGAAATCTCATTCCGCAATGGGAATCGAAAGATAGTCCCATGAAAGGACTGTCCACTTAGAGCAGCATCCCAGGATTTTCCATTATTGACTTCAGCAACAATTTGTCTCAGAGGTTCAAATTGGTCTGAATGTTCCAACACTTCTGCTATGTCTTCATTATCTTCCAGAGACCACATGTATCCTCCATCTGGAAAATACTTCTCCTGTGGATCCATAATGCCAACCTTTGTACCACTGAAGATATATGGCAGATCTAAAGAGAGAGATGTAAAGAAATTGAACATGTCACTGTTTATGTTAAAGGTGGGTGTTAAGAAACCTTCAATGCCTTCTTAAGATTTGCAGTACTTGATGTTAGCATTGAAAAAAAATAATTTATCCATTTATAGTAAGAAAACATTGTGAAACTGCCTGAGGGACATCTTCTGAACTGTTTTCAGGTGTATCAACCAAAAGAGACATCTTGGTTTGACTCTGTTTTCAAATGTGTAACAAGTTGTAGATCACCTTCATTATAACTAGTCAAACAAAAGCTTTAATTTATTCTTCACTTGTTAACCTCAGCCATCTAGGCTGAAATATCAATACCCGCAGTTTACATAGCAGGGCCACTAGAAACTATAGCGTGTCTAAGCAGCATGGAGGACTATATGGGATGTCAGGCAATCATGGGGCACATTCACTGATACCAGAGTACTTTAGAAATGCCAGTCAACTTAAAAGACACATCTTTACAATGTGCCACAGAAAGAGTAACTGAAGTAAGCCATCAGCCCTAAACTCCACACAGAAAGTAACCAGGCTGGGAATCAGATGAAAGTACCCTGAACTATTTATTATACAGAACTGCTAAAATGTTTATTATACTTCTTTGAAAAACAAAGAAAGAATGACCATTATAAAAAATACTACATTTATCTTACCTGTGATGTGGTAAATTGAGTTAAACCCAATACCAAAACGACCAATTTTATCTGGATCTTTGCATTTGAAACTTCTTCCAGTTGCTTGGATTCCTTCCCAGTCCTCGTCTGTGAAGCTGGCACTGTTGTATACCACCAAAGAGGGACCTTTACGTGAATTATTTACTTGTTAGTAATGCTGTGAAAAGCACTGGTGCTAACTAACTTGATAACAAAATACAAAAGCAGCTACAGTAAAAGTCACAAACATAAAATTTTACTACACTTTTGCTCATTGGACACCTTCCCTTTTATCATCGCAGATCAGTTTAAATACCTCAGGGTAAACATTACAAGTAAACATAAAGCTCTTTATCAACAAAATTTTGCTGTATGTATGGAAAAAATTAAGCAAGACTTGCATAGATGGTCTACCCTTCATCTCTCTTCAGCTTGAAGAATTAACATTGTCAAGTGAATGAATATCCTTCCTAAGCTTCTTTTTCTATGTCAAAACGTTCAAAAATCCATCAATAAATCATTTTTTAAGAAATTAGATTCAACCATAACCTCATTTATTTGGAATTCAAAACATCCACGTATCCAAAGAGTGAAAGACCTACAAAGACCTAAGGTGGCATGGCTCTGCCTTTTAGTTTTATTACTGGGCAGCAAATATACAAACTATAAAAACCTGGACACAAATAGATGAATATACACAGGCTTGGTCCGTAACAGAAATAAAATCCTACAGTACTTCTTTATATTCCTTGCTTTTTACCCCTATAAATACAAGTTATCAATAATATACTAACAACCCAATTGTGCTTCATTCACTCAGGATATGGAACCAATGTAGGAAATATTTTAAGTATTTTAAGACAGAGAAGCTTTTATCTGTGGCACCTCTGCACGAGAACCACCTTTTTCCACCCTCTCAAACGTACGCAGTTTTTAATGTCTGGAAAACATTCAAGATTAAATCACTTAGAGACCTGTACATAGGCAACGTCTTTGCATCCTACGAACAATTACACTCCAAATGTAACTTTCCAGCAACACATTTCTTTCACTACCTTCAAATTCAAAGCTTTGTTAAACAAAACCTGCCCAATTTTCCTCACCTCCCACCTACCTCTATGCCAGAAAAAATATTGATCAGTCTTGAGGACTCAGACAGCATTTCCGTAATATATAAAACAATTTTTATAGTTCCTCCCTTTCAAAGATCCAAGAGTACAGTGGGAAACAGATCTCTCACTCAACATCTAAGAAAAGAAGTGGAAGGTAGCAATGCAGAGAATTCACTCAAGCTCCATATGCGCAAAGCATACAATTATTCAACTCAAAATTATATATCAAGTGCATCTCTCTCATTTAAAATTGTCCAAAATATTTCCAGAGTACCTGTGAACGTTGCAATCAAATTCCAGCATCAGTGGGCCACATGTTTTGGGCCTGCACCAAACTGACATCATTCTGGACCAAAATCTTTAAATGCCTATCAGACAGCCTTGGCGTTACAATCCCTCCTAATCCACTAACAGCTGTGTCTGGTGTACTCCCAGATGGGCTTAAAGTGGAGAAGGACAAACAAACTGTAATGGCCTTTACTTTACTATTGGCACATACTTATCTTGCTCAATTGGAAGAATCCTAACTCACCTCTTTTAAGTCAGTGGGTAACTGATGTTATATACTATTTGTAATTGGAAAAAAATCAAAGTCGCACTTAGAGGATTTGTACAAAACCTTTTGAAAACCTGGCAGGATATAATCATAAACATTTTAGAATAAGCATTTAAATTGAGAAAGCAGGTTCCCTCCCCTCTTTTTTATTATATTTATTATTATTCATTTATTAATTTATCTATTTACTTATTTTTACTAGTTTAAAGTCTTACTCTGCTGGCCCAGCTCTCTTTCTCATGGGTGGGGGTTGATGTGTTTCGAACCTAGTTTTGATAAACTTGATTTGCTTGTATGGAATGTTATTTGATTTAAATAAAATCAATAAAATGCAAATAAATAAGAAACCTGAAATTCTTCAACTTTTTCCTATTAATTATCGACAGCAAGCAAGTCTTTCCTTTAAGTTAATTACAAAATCAAGAAGGGGGGCATCAGCTTCCCCTTTAATTTAAATAAGATGGTTAATGCAATTTCAATAATAATTCACCAAAACAGGTCTTGCCATATGTGCAGTGTGTCTTTGATATACATCCATGAAATTTGCTTCAGTAATAACTTGAGATAGTTTCATCCTAGCTTGTTTGAGAGCTGCCATGTCTCCAGATCTATATGCAGCATTGCTGACTTTCAGCAGTGAAGGAACATCTATAGTCAGAAAGGTCTTTTGTTTGGATCTTGTGTAACACTTTTGGGATGGTGAAACATCATCTGGGCTTGACACACTACAGACTGATGAAATGGATATATTAAGAAGGAACATCAACACCAGTTATTTTCAGTTAAAGCAAGGTGAAGAAGTCATTAAATTAAAAGTAACAACTGCATATAGGAGAGAGTGAACCAGAAAATGTTTATTTTAACAATAATGCTTTAGAAATTTGATGGATAAATGGATGGATCTTTTCTCCAGAGTAATTTGGAGAAACTGAATTTCCTTCTGTATTTATGCTTACAAATTAAAGTGACTGTTTACTGTTATAAATGTAGCCACTCAAATAAAATTTAAGTAATGAGCTTTGTAATGTAACTCTGTCTATTATTTTGTTATAGTACAGCATTATCAGACATTGTGATTTAAATGCTTCTTTTGAGGTATGGCATCCACACGAGTCTAGGAAATCCCCTCTGTTTTCACTCACAGAGGTAGAGGATCACTACATTTTCTGAACACTGATCCTCTTATGGGTTCTGAACAATGTACAAGTCAGCCAATGCAATGGAAGCTACAGTAGGTCTACTCACTAAACATGGGGCCGGATAGTGGAAAGGTGCTCCATGTTGATTGGCATATGCAGATAAGAATTTTGTGACAGTAATCACCCTACAAACCTATACATGTAGGAGGTTAATGAATAATAACTACCTTTGCCTTACTGTTATTCTAAAACTTTATACTTTCTTTAGCTTATTTTATGTTATTATTTTACAAGTAAATGAAACAAAAAATTATCAGATAGCTCTTGTGACACACAGAGCTATAGTGTCATTATTTTCATCTCCAATTTATAAAGGAATGTGGACAATGGCCAGGTCACTGTTGTTAAATTTACAGGTTATGGAATTAATCAACATTTATACGTGGGTCAGTGTTAAGATTTTCTGTTGTGGTAATAATGTGAATGCAGTTCTTGAAAACGGAACCAATTCAAGACTGGCAGAACAAAATTCGCAAAAGGTAGTCCCAAAGGTGCAGTGGGGTTTTTGCTTTCGTTTCTTTGCTGTGCTCCTTTGTTCATCACTTTCTAGGATTTGTTCAATAAAAACTTATTTATTAATTCACTTTGTTCTTTTTTGACAAATATTTGATGTTGGTTAAATGTTTAGGTGTTGCTCCTTCCCACAGCTAAAATTAAATTTTTGCTTGCTAGCTATATATTTCTAATATTACGAGACGTTTTGCAATATTTTAAAACACACAGGCAGACAAAAATACCTTGAAACTTGCTCATTTCTGCATCCCAAAGTTTCTCTGTTCCATAGCTTCTTTCATCATACAGGAACATAACTTCTGTGGCTTTTGCATCATCTGCATTTTGTATGAGCTCCTAATTTGGAATATAAAGGCATCCATATGATTTGAATTGTACTTTACTTTCTGTTCATAAACATTACCTAAGCTTTATAAATGACTAGACATAATCAAAGTCATATCTTTAGGGATGTGGGATATCATATCATATCTTAGGGATGTGGGATATCAAGTCATATCTTTAGGGATGAAACTTGAAGTACCTGGAGTAAAGCACATGGAAAGTCCAAATTGGCAATGACTGGGAATGGTATTTGAATCATGAACACTAGATTTGTGCTCCACATTATTAATTATTAAATATTATAGCTCCACTTACTGTACAATTTGTGCCCTAGTTTACTGACTATGTTACCACTGAAGACTCAGTTGAACAATTTTCTATAGACTGCATCGTATACATAAATAAATCCCAGGATATATATTTAAAAATCGATTTTGAATATAAAATTGAGTATGATTTGAGCCATAGCCTTTTGACTACTGGGCACACACTAATGAATCAAGAATTATTTGGTGTGGTCAAAACAGTATAATATTAATCTATACTTTTTGTGAATTATCAAAAGATAAATATAGTGTCTCCAATATATGATTAGTGTAACTTCAAATCATAACTGAAGAAGTATTATTTCTATTAACTGCTTGCTCGACAAAGACCTGTATGATAAAAGATTGTTGTAATAAAAAGTGTGGTGTCTAGAAACTCAGACCAGAAGCATAAGCTCACCACTTAATCTGTTGAAGAGGGGCATGGAACCTACATGAAACAAAGAACCTACACCTCTGTTGAAGGCATCAGTTACATAGGTGGCTACAAAAGGTTGTGGCCAACAAGAGAGAAATGTTTGTCATTGTACAATCCTAGTACCCATTAAAAGGTACTCTCTAATAAAGTAAAAGAATTAAGTGTTTGTAAGAGGTCCTCTGGATTTCAATAGAAGTTAGTTGGCCCAGAAACCAGAAGCAGTAATAGTAGCTAAAATGCAGCTGAAGGTTAAGTCAAGCATCTTATAATAGATCATTACTAACCATTTGATTACTTAGAAGGTGCATCCCACTGGTGGTATTTAGAGAAAACAGGGAATTGTTGGCCTTGGACCAAAGGAGTAATGCTATTAATGATTAGATAGGTTGGGGATCCTTACAGAATCTGAGGCTATATGCATACAGTATGTGTTTGTACCATTTTGCTGATTTTGCAGATTTATTTCAGGTCTATTTTAGGAATTCAAGACAGTGGTTACTTGTTGATATGCAGCAGTTGGTGTTACTATTGGTAAAACATGTGCTTGTGTGCATTATCCTAGACTTCATTTTGAAGAAAATTCAATCACGATAATACTGTGTTAGAACATTGCTGTAATCATAGAAAGCTCTGTCATTAAGTTGTTCAGATCTGAAAAAACAAATAATAACAAATGTATGTATTATTTTTTTCAAATTTATTGTCTAATTTTAGGAACATGGTGCCCTAGATTAAATAGCAGCCCCAGGGTATAATCTAAGCAGTGCTCTTTTGTTTCATTTATTCAGTGCACTCCTATGTTGAGTTCTGACATTTTGCCATTTGTCCTGGTTAACAAGAATTTTGGTCTTTTAGCCGTATTTGGCTTACCTTAGCTATTCATGAAGAACACATTGATTTAACAGTTAGAATTTTTATTATTTTATTTTGAGGATCTGCTAGATTCTAATGTATTTGTTAAAAAAGGATCACATTCTTGGCCTCTCTTGGAAAGCATGTGCAAAAGAGGAAAGAAGCAAGGCTCCAGCCAACTATTTGTTATTACATTCATGGCAAGAAATTTGGATTTTATTCTCGAGGTAAAAGAGAGGCTCGACTATTTCTGTTACCACAGATATCTGATGGCTCCACCCTACACGTTTTTAGATCTGGACATGGTAATGTCCATAAACTATAAGAAATCTCACACAACCTGAAGGTCACCTGATGTGTTCAGCCAGCCAGAAACGTCTTTTGAGGTCAGAAATGTTTTAGAAAAGCTTTAGGCCTGCCATATTAGAACCTCACTAGTGTTCCTTATGGAAGATGAAGTCATTTCTATGCTATTTACATTACATAAAAAGAGTCAACTAGAATCTGCATTAGTGCATTGTGAAAGGTTTAGCTATAGATTTATTCTTCTCATCTATAAAGAATTAAACATATTGTCGAGCAAATATTAGAAATTATCAATGACATTATTATATTTTTGACTCAAGAAGCATTGGAACTTTAGACAATTTCTGCATTTTTCTTAACTAGGTAAGCTCTTTTAGTGATACAAACTATTTACTCTTTGGTCAATACAAAGAGTAAGATCGTTGTGTTCTGTACAGAATAAATATTCCTGTCATAATTCTTTAATCACAGAGTGCTTCTAATACTGTGCTGTACTCTCAATTGTCATTAAATAAAATCCCTTTGAACCTTGACTTTTGAGATGTCCAGTCTTAATTCTTCTACCTTCTGCAACACTGAACCCCCTCTGCCTTTTACAGAGCCAGGATAACCCCAGGACAATTTTCCATTTATAATGATCAGAGGAAGCCATGTACTGTATAAGCCTTGTGACCTTCTGGCTTAACCATATTAAACCGTCAAAAACCACTCCCTTTTGATGATGGCCTCATGAAATTGCCAATGCTCTTACCATCAAGGTGTATTACAGCCTGCCTCCTGCCTTAAACTATTCCATTTTCTTTGCAGCTATAGCCTAAACTGGTCTGAACATCACAATGAGTAAGATTAATCATTTTACTGAGCATATGTTTCTTTTGAAGTGAATAATGGTTAAGGAAGAATTATTGCATGTTTGTAACCAAGGGTGATATCAGTAAAAAGTGAACAGTGTACCCACAATATGAAGAAATAATTTCATAAAAGTCTAATTATTAGAGTGTGTCTGTTTTGATGACAGTTACCTTAAGGATCTGCCCACCATCAGGATACCTCCGCAGAATATCTTTCAAGTAATCAAGAAAAGGTGGCGGCTTTGCCCCAAATCTTTTCCTAAGAAAGTTTAAGAAAATAAAATTAGGAAAAATCAGCAATCTAAAACCCCCTGAGTCTGTCTATAGATGCAAATTAGAAAGGCACTGTAATTGTATATACGGTTTTAACATGATAGTGATAGAAAGTCAAGGACAGAGATGTACAGGAATGAATGCTTTGGGACCCCTACAGGGCCCACCAGAGACATGTAATACTGTACTTGCTATGTATAAATGCAAACACCAGTGTGAAGGATAAGCAGAGACTTACCTTTTCTTTACTTTACTCATTTCTTCTAAGTTTTTTCCTGCTTTTTCAGCGGGGAGTGATAATTTAATGCCACCCAAAGAACTTTTCTGAAATATTAGAAAAGAAAGCAAAATGGAAAGAAAATATTATCATTTTCTTTTCACAAATTTAAAGCATTGCCTTACAGAATAAAAATCTGTCCCTATATACATAAAACCTTTTAAGGTTTAAAACAGTCCACAAGGTTAATGATAATAATTAATCCTTTACATTAATATAGTGCTCTGCTCGCTGCTCAAAGTGCTTTACACAGTGAGTGGGGAGCCACTTTAACCACCACCAATATGTACAGTAGCACCCACCTGGATGATGCAACAGCAGCCATTTTTGCACCAGTATGCTCATCACATATTAGCTGTTAGGTGGTGAAGTGGTGAGAGATAGTTAGCCAGTTAGAGACAGGGATGATTAGTGAGCCAGAATGACTAGACCATTGTGGGAAATTTAGCCAGGACATTGGGATACACCCACCTCTTTATGAAGGATGCCTAGGCGTATCAAGCGTGCTAATTGATAATATTCTTGACATAGTAAATTCGTCATTAAATACGGGGGTCTTCCCAGACTGTCTTAAGACTGCTGTAGTTAAACCCCTACTCAAGAAAAATAATCTTGATCACTCTGCTTTTGAAAATTTTAGACCCATCTCTAACTTGCCCTTCTTAAGTAAAATTCTAGAGAAGGCAGTCATTATGCAGTTAAATGACCACCTCAATAAACATGCTATTCTTGATAAATTTCAGTCAGGTTTTAGAACAAATCACAACACAGAAACTGCACTCGTTAAAGTAGTAAATGACTTGCGGGTAAATGCAGACAGAGGCCATTTATCTGTTCTCATCCTCCTCGATCTGAGTGCCGCATTTGACACCATTGATCACAATATTCTTAGAAATCGCCTTAGTCAATGGGTGGGCCTCTCTGGCAGTGTCTTAAATTGGTTTGAATCCTACCTGGCAGGGAGAAAATTCTTTGTTAGTTGTGGTAATCACAACTCAAAGACACATGATATTCTATATGGTTTTCCACAAGGCTCTATCCTGGGTCCGCTGCTCTTCTCAATCTATATGTTTCCGTTAGGTCAGATTATCTCAGGGCACAACGTGAGCTACCACAGCTATGCTGATGACACACAGCTGTACTTATCAATAGCACCTGATGACACTGACTCTCTCGATTCACTAACACAATGTCTGACTTGTATTTCTGAATGGATGAATAGTAATTTTCTCAAGCTAAATAAAGAGAAAACTGAAATTTTAGTGATTGGTAAAAATGGATTCAATGAGGTTATCAGAAATAAACTTGATGCATTAGGATTAAAAGTTAAGATGGAAGGAAAAAACTTAGGGGTTACTGTTGACTGTAACCTGAATTTTAAATCGCATATTCATCAGATCACTAGGACAGCATTTTTTCACTTAAGAAACATAGCAAAAGTTAGACCTCTTATATCATTGAAAGATGCTGAGAAATTAATTCACGCTTTTGTTTTCAGTCGACTAGATTACTGTAACGCACTCCTCTCAGGACTACCCAAAAAAGACATAAATCGTTTGCAACTAGTGCAGACTGCAGCTGCTAGAATCCTAACTAGGAAAAGAAAATCTGAACACATTTCTCCAGTTTTGATGTCACTACACTGGTTACCTGTGTCTTTCAGAATTGACTTTAAAATTCTGCTTATGGTTTATAACGCATTAAATAATCTCACTCAATCTTATATATCGGAATGTCTGACACGTTATATTCCAAATTGTAACCTTAGATCCTCAAATGAGTGTCTCCTTATAATTCCAAAACCTAAACTTGAAAGAAGTGGTGAGGCGGCCTTCTGCTGTTATGCACCTAAAATCTGGAATAGCCTGCCAATAGGAATTCGCCAGGCAAATACAGTAGAGCACTTTAAAACACTGCTGAAAACATATTACTTTAACATGGCCTTCTCATAACTTCACTTTAACTTAATCCGATACTCTGTATGTTCAATTCATCATAATAACTATTCATGGTGGCTCTAAAATCCGTTCTGACCCCTACTCTCTCTTCTGTTTCTTTTTCCTGCGCCACCACCACCTACTCAAAGCATCATGATGCTCCAACATTGATGGACTAAAAGCCAGAAGTCTACATGACCATCATCATCAAGTCCTTCCGTAAGAACTCTAAATACAAAGAGGACTGTTTCATTTATGCCCAGAAGTAGAATGCCCAGAGGGGACTGGGTGGTCTTATGGTCTGGAATCCCTGCAGATTTTATTTTTTTTCTCCAGCCGTCTGGAGTTTTTTTGTTTTTTCTGTCCACCTTGGCCATCAGACCTTACTCATATTCTATGTTAATTAATGTTGACTTATTTTATTTTCTTACTGTGTCTTGTATTTTTCTATTCTTCATTATGTAAAGCACTTTGAGCTACGTTTTTGTAAGAAAATGTGTTATATAAATAAATGTTGTTGTTGTAGGGATCATTAATGACCACCGAGAGTCAGGACCTCGATTTTACATCTCATCTGAAGGATGGTGGCATTTTTGCAGGACATTGTCTTCGTCACTGCACTGGGGTATTGGAATCCATATTCAGACCACAGGGTAAGCACCCCCTGCTGACCTCACCAACATCTCTTCCAGCAGCATTTCAAGCATTTCCTGGTTGGTCTCATATCCAAGTACTGGCTGGGTCTGAATATGCTTAGCTTCTGGTGGATGACCTGTTTTGAAGTGCATGTGTAACTTCATCTTATGTTAAAACATCTCAATAACTCTTTGTAGAGTGACTTCAGAACATTTATTTAAAATAAATCCACAAGTTATAATTTTTTTGTATTGGTCTGATTTTTTTAATATTCAATGTGTATGCCAAATGCTTTTTTAACTAATAATTTGTATTATAAAAGAGTAGTGTGATATGATATGAAATAAAAAAGCTGAACATTTCAATACTTTAAATTTATTAAAAGTATACAGTTACATATGAATCCAGATCAAATGCAGGAGAAAAGCAACTCACAAGTTACACATAAGTTATCGTCAAAAAAAAGAAAAACAACTCTCAAAATAGTGCAATATTAATGTGGAGGCTGAACCTTCTTCGCAGTCTTACTTCCAAGTTCTAAACATCTGCTACTCTGTCCACAACAAAAACTGTCCACTGTGGATTAATACTCATGAATATTAAAATGAAATGTTTGATACATCATTATCAATAATTGTTAACATATGTCATTCATTCTTATTGCATTTTCTTCTACCAATTACTGAAACTGATCTGAAAGTGACAATAGAGCAAACAAGTTTACCAAAACTAAAAATACTGTAATACAGGTGGGCTAGACCTGAGAGCAAAAGAGGGGGGGTTTGCTTGGCAGGTTGGTTTAGTCAGGGTGAGAAAGAGAACTGTCACCTGTTTTGATGTTCTCTTTTGCAAAAGTCCATCAGCATTGCTGTGCCATTCCCGACCAGTCACAATCTTGCCATGGATCAGCTCAAAGAGGTGACGAGAGAGGGCACAGTTATTTAGACCCCATGAGCATGGAATGGCACAGGCAGGGCACATAGAAGAGGAGGTGAGCAAGACAGGGTTGGAGACTCAGTGCAGTGGAGCACTATGAGATGGAAAAGCGGAACTGAAATGCAGCCTATGGAGACTTCAGTTCAGCTGCTGTGTAACTAATGTTCGACCTTTCTCCCCTCATTCATTTGCCAAGAGTCCTGTCATTAATTTAAAAACTCAATCTCATGTGAATTGTTTTTCCTGTTTATGCCTAGCACTGTTTTTTTTCCGGAAGCATTTATTTAACACATTTTAGAAAATACTCCATGTGTTTTGCACTTTGTACGCATCTGACTAGACAACTGACATGTGTATTATATGACACTAGTAATGTGATTTTTTTGTTTTTTATGGACATTTTTGATATGTCTGTGGTCACCAGAGAGCATCATTCTGTTGTAAAGCATTATTCTGTTTTGTCTCCATTCCCAGTTAAAACATGAACTACACTGATAAAGGTCCACTTTCATGCAGCAAATTCAGAACACTTTCATTTATATTAATTTAAAAAATATCTGAATCAATTTAAAGACAATATCTAAAGTTGGAAATTATTTTTTTAAGAATGTCAACCTTGCCAAGAGTACTGTAGCCCCCACTTTGAAAATGTTTGCCATCCAGGAATTCCCGTACACCATGCCATGGACTGGTGTCGGTCCACAAAGGGTCTTCTACAAGTTCTCAAAAAAATTAAAGGATTTACTATTTTACTATGCTCTTTTTGTTGTCAGACTACAAAATTGAACTACATGCAGTTCACCTTCATGTTAAATTGTTTAGGAATCATAAAGTGTTATCACACAAGCACAATCATTACAATTCACTTATTTCATATGGCAGTGCTGGGCTGTTGCAGTGCTCACTGCTCTGAGTTCCACACTTCTTGGAATTCTTTGAGGATTTTCAAGCTTGACATTTTTATAGACTTCCCTATAGATGGTTATGAAGCTACTCTATCGCATGATGGAATGCCAGTTAATACTGTGGGAGACTCGTACCCAAGCTGATGTAAATTATCAGTGCCATTGCAATATTTTCTACAGCACAATGACAGCCAATCACTGGGTCAAATGTTTGTCGCTAGTTTTCATTTCAGTATTGATTACCATTCAATCTGCAAACCCCTGAGTTCTCCTAAATTGAACAAACTTCTGAAAGCTTTTTAATGGTGGGATGTCAGTAACAACAAAAATGTCAAGTGAATTTACAGTAAAATGTAAAGAAAAAAAGCACAATTTTGTTGGAAATATAAAGATTCTTACCTAAAATATGGGTTTTCGGTGATTAATGTTATAAAGATGAAGTTTAAAAGATGACTAGATGTGAGCAACGCAATGAAGGTGTCACTCAGTAGCTGGAATAGACTGGACATGATTACTGGAGTCAAACAATCCAGGGCTCAGGTGCTAGAAGGGGATGTGGACAAAGCTAATGTCTTGAACTGATTTTTTTAATAGATTTTCCCATCCCACTGCTACCATCTTCCAATGACAAGTCTCCCTGCACCATCCCTACTACATCAACAACTTCTACCACATCAGCTGGAGTGGCCAGAGACGAGTTCACTTCTGACCATCAGTTTGGGCTGTCGATAACTAAACAACAAGTAGGGAGACAACTGAGGAAGCTACACACAGAAAAAGCTGTGGGACCAGATGAAGTCAGTCCTCGAGTTCTTAACACCTGTGCTAACCAACTTTGTGTTGTCCTCTGTCACTTGTTCAGTATGTCTCTAAGGCTTCAGAAAGTACCGCTGCTGTGGAAAACAATATGCATTGTTCTTGTTCCAAAGAGGGCAGGCACCTCTTCACTTAACGACTACAGACCAGTGCTATTTACGTCTCACATCATGAACATCTTTGAGAGACTGGACCTGGACTATTTGAGTCCTTTGTGATAGACCACCTAGACCCACTGCAGTTTGCCTACTGGACAACGATTGGTGTGGAGGATGCAATTATTTATCTGCTCCACAAAGCTTATTCCCACATGAACTAAGATGGCAGTACTGAGGATTATGTTTTTAGATTTCTCCAGTGCCTTCATTACCATCCAGCCATTCCTGTTATGGTTAAGCTCAAACATATGCATGTGGATGAATCTCTGGTGTGGTGTCTTGGATAATGGACTAGCTGTCTGGCAGATTGCAGTTTGTGAGACTCAAGGACTGTGTGTCCAATACGGATGTAAGCAATGCTAGAGCACCACAAGGAACAGTTCTGTATCCTTTTCTCTTCACTGTGTACAACTATATAACAGCAGGTCATGTCACTTGCAGAAATTCCCAGATGATTCTACACTTATAGGATATATTAATAAAGGGAGTGAGACCTAGTATAGGAGTCAGGTGGAGAACTCTGTATGTTGGTGTAAAGAGAATTGTCTGCAACCTAACATCAGCAGAACCAAAAAACTGGTAATTGACTTTGCTGTACCAAAGAGCCTCCATGTCTGGTCACTGTTGAGCTAGTGAATGTAGAGGTGGTGTACTGCTACAGGAACTTGGTGGTCCACATCAATAACTGGTTGGACTGGTCTTAGAGGACAGAGAAACTATACAGTATAAGACATGGCAGATAAGACCCACCAAATTAACAAACCAGTTAAAAAAACAAACTCAGTTATGGGATGCACTCTGGAATCTCTGGAGGTAGTAGAGGAGGAGCCCCATTATGAACAATGCTGCACATCCTTCTTCTGACACACTGGCACTGAGGACTTTCAGCTAAGAAATCATTCAGCAGAAGTGTGTCAAAAAATGCTATGGGAGCTCCTTTATACTAACTGCAATGTGCATGTAATAACACCTCACTGGGATGGGAACTGACAAGACTGAAGTTTTCATTCTTTTTAATATTCTTCCTTTTTAGTTATTCTGGAGTGTATTCTGGAGGTGATAATGTGTGCATATATTAATTTATCTATCTAGTTATGTATTTATTTATTTAAAGAGCTTCTGTAAAAAGCTACATTTTCCCCAGGGGACAAATAAAATTATTTCTATCTATCTATCTATCTATCTATCTATCTATCTATCTATCTATCTATCTATCTATCTATC
>JANRMT010062803.1:1092605-1128578 GCA_026402145.1 Polypterus bichir lapradei | reverse complement strand
ATCTATCTATCTATCTATCTATCTATCTATCTATCTATCTATCTATCGTCTGAACACACACCACAATGACTAAAAAGGAAGAAAATTTAAAAGAAATAAAAATTTCTGACTTGGCATTTAGAGTCACAGTGAGACATTATACAGGTCTTTGGTCAAACATACAGTTAATAGGAATAACAACTGTTTAGTTATGTTTTAAAATTACACTACTAATATATTTGAGATGCTGTATTTATCTTGTGATAATTCAAAAAGTGTAACAGATTAATATTATACTACTTTACCAAACCAAATAATTCTTGATTCAATAGTGTGTGCCAAATGGTCAAAATGCTATGGCTCAAATCATACTCAATGTTATATAAAAAATAGATTGTTAAATACATATCCTGAGACTCATTTATATAAGCAATGCAGAGTTTATAAAAAATTGTTCAATTGGATCTTCAGTGGTAATGCAGTCAGTAAACTAGGTCACAGATTACACGGTAAGTGGAGCTATAATATTTCATATTTAATCATTTGGGTCACAAATCTAGTGTTCATGTTTCAAATCCCATGCCCATTCATTGCCAATGTGGAGTTTCCATGTGCTTTACTCCAGATACTTAAGTTTTGCTCCCACACCCCCTAAAGATATGACTTTGATAGACAGATGATTCCAAAATGATCCAGTGTGGTTATGTGTGAGTGGGCCCTGTCCAGGGCTGCTTCCTGCCTTGCACCGTGTACTGTGTACATTGGCTCTGGGTAAATGTGACTATTAATTAGATTAAATAGGTATGAGAATATTATTATAAGTATATGGAGTTATGTATATAATATTGACATATCTCATACTGTATAGCTTGGAGTTAGCTTCAAGAGGGAGGCTGGTAGATAAATTACATCATAGTGATTGAGGTTTATATTCCTCCCTCTGCAAGTTGGGACCAACCATCAGAAATTACTCACTTTAGTGAGTCTTTAATGATGAAGCATTCAGAATCTGTGGTGACCTCAACCATCGATCCATCTTATTCCTACCAACAAACCTGTTATTATAACTTACTGTTGACCAATGCCAGGAGTTCTTCTGTGCATTTGGAGGGGGCTTTTTGTTATAATATTTCTATTAATCTTGAGCCAATGTAAAGTCTTGGGGACAAATAAAAGAGATTATCTATCTATCTATCTATCTATCTATCTATCTATCTATCTATCTATCGTCTGAACACACACCAGAATGATGAAAAAAGAAAGAAAATAAAAACAAAAAAACTTCTGACTTGGCATTTACAGTCACAGCGCGGTCTTCTACAGGTGTATTGTGATTTGGTAGTAATTCAGTCAGTTTTGCTTTATCTTTGCTATATCTCTACAGGGTCCAGAGTGTATTCCATAACTGAGTCTGCCCTTTTAATTAGCTTGATTGTTTGGTTGGCCTATCTTGAAGTGATGTTACCAACCCAGCACACCACAGCATAGAAAATCACACTGGCCATCAAAGAGTTGTAGAAGATGTGAAGGATGTCACTTGCCACAGTAAAGGAATGTATGCATGGAGTCTCCTCAGAAAAAAAGAACCTGCTCTGCCCTTACATAGTTCCTCTGTGTTATGAGACCATTCCAGCCTGTTATTGATGTGGACTGCCAAGTACTTGTAGGACTGCACCACGTCTGTATCCACTCACTAAATTGCAGCTAGACATACAGGCTCTTTGCTGCAGTGAAATACAATAACCAGTTTGTTGGGCTTTCTGCAGCAGAAACAATTATAATATAATATAATATAATATAATATAATATAATATAATATAATATAATACACTACCATGGCTGTTCGTTTGTCTGTCCAGGATTTTAAATCACCTGTAGCTCGCAAACCGTTTGGACTATTGACCTGAAATTTGGTACAAATATACCACGTGACGTCTATTACACTGTAAAAAAATAAATCTTGCATGTGTGAAAAATAATAATAAAAATTAGCTAACTATAAGCAAAAAAATTGTTACTTTAATTAATAAAAACGACCTTTACCCTTTTTTATTGGTTATTTAATTTTAATTCAATAAAAAAATCATGAATAAATGTAACTTATTATTTTTTTTAAATTTAAACATTTTTTATAACTTATTCAAAGTAAAAAACTGTACTGTGAATTTGACACATTTAAGTTAAGTTAAATTTAATGATACTGCACTTCCGCTCACTCGATGTCTCTACAACAACGCATTCACCTCTAACATTTATTCATAACAAGAGTGTTTTTACTACGAATGTGTAAGTATAAAGCATTTAAATCCTGTAATGAATAACTAGTATTTCATTTGATTAGTTACAGATGTAAGCACTTGTTGTTTTCATCAAACCTTTTCCCTTTATGTGTAAAGCGTGGCGAGCGTCTTTTTAACAACCTTCCTCGTTAGTTTCCTTTAAAAAGCAAACACGTTTCTCGGATAGCTACGTATGTTCATATATATTTTTTATTGTTTAAAACTACCATTTTACACAGAAAAAGAAAATGGCACTTTAAGATAAGTTTGAGAACGATATGGCATTTGTCCTAAACTACGGCCTGTAAACAAACATTAAAAAATGCTTGCCTAACCGTCACAGTATTATTTGACCTCTTATTTAATTTGTGTTCTGCATAGGTCATGTATTTTCTGCTTATTTTTTTCACGATGAAAAAAAAACTTGCGATTTCCTACATCCTATTTTATTTCACAATTTTCACTGAAAAATGCGGGCCTTCATTTAACCGTTTATGCTTGCGTAAATGCAGGAATTGTTTGAAGAGTGGCATAGGCCACAGGATTTCACTCACTTCACGCTCTCCTTTTCTTTGCCGTGTACCTCTCATTCCAGGGGCACTACTTAATTTAGAAATACTTTTAGTATAAGTAAGCAAAAAAAAACTTCTTTTCACTTGAAGGTTAGAATGTTAGAGCATATGCCGTGGCAATTGTCATAATGAACCAGCGTCTCGTTGTTTGTTGCTTGCAAAAAATCTCTTTCTAAATATACTTATATATTTATTTTTGTTATCTATTTCTAGTTTCACCACAAGAGTTTTCATGTAAAGGTCACTGTAAGAAATGTCAAGCCTTGCAGTATAATTCTAAATATATAAGAAAGTAATATTTGGTCAATTAGTTATTCACTCCCACTTCAGTGCATTATTTGGATAATCAACTAAATGATTTTAATATAATGCATTCATATAAGCAAAAAATATTATCAAGACATGCCTGTACCCAAGAATCATTTGAATCATTTTTAATTATAAAGATTTTACTTTCTCCTGCCTTAAACAAGTCTAAATTTGCATTAGTCACACTTATCCTCAGAAATTTGATTTAATTTAAAATAATTTTAAATATAGCCACCATCATTTTATTACCTAATACTTTTGAATTTATAGTCATTTTTACAAAATATATGAAGTTTGCTTATTCTTTGTCAATAAGTCTATAGGTTATCAGTCATAACACCTTCAATTTTTTTTCTGTAAAAGTGCTGTGATTACGATTAATTATTGGTAAGGTGCATCTGTTCATGTTTTGATTTTTTTTTTTTTTTTGCATTGCCCATTTTCTAATGCTATAGCATCTCATGTATGCTTAAAAATTAGATTGAAGTCATTATTTTCTGAATGAATAACTTGACTTGAGTATCAGTGTAAAATGGCTGTTGTTGTCTGTTACTCATTGTTTTATCATGGGGTTATTAAGTTGGCTGTGCCTGTTTTATCATAGGTATAAAATCATGAGGTGGCCATGTAAGATGTGCACACTCGTATTACCCAAAACAGGAGATCTTCTGAAGCATTACAGGCTACATCATGGGACATTAGCACATGGAAGTCATTTACCTTGTCTGCATTCAAATTGCCCTTGCTTTTTTAAAACATGGATTGCCCTTCGCACACATTTATCAAGATACCATATAGCAGAAACATCCATAGAGCCTAGAGTGGCACTTTCTTTTACTTGCAAAGTTTGCAATGTTAATTTTTGCTCAGAGAAACAGTACTTTCAACATATTGGAAAACATCTAAAAAGAAATGAAACAGTGGAATGTGTTTTTGATGGATGTAATTTCAGAACAAATATATAGGGAACATTTGTCACTCATAAAAGCAGAAAGCATAATCCACATTTATTTAAAGATTTTAAGGAAGATGTGATTAACATCTACAATAACCAAGCTAGCGTTCAGCCAAATATAAGTGCCTCTTTTGTTTCAGAAGATAAAGACAATGAAGGCCCAAGTTTATATTGTATTAATCAGAAAGATGTATCAGATTGTCTTTTGCAGAAGATTGGCCTTCTGATGCTGAAGTTAGAAAGTATCTATAATGTTTCCACCAAATGTATTCATGATTTAGTGGAAGAACTGCAGTTTATATCAAGTTCAGCATCAGTTCAAATTACAAGAAACGTTGTATCAAACTTGCAAAAGAATAAATGCACCCTTGATGAAGATAGTATCACAACAATACTAGAAGAATTATGTGCACTCAATCCGATTAGCAAGGCATTTGGAGAAGATGGTCCCCTTTCCTCTGCATTTAAAAGAAGACAGTATTTTAGGGATTCATTTACAAGTTGTTGAACCAGTAGAGTACATCCTTAGTGCTAGTGAGAACAGAAGCTTTCAGTTTGTACCTTTTCTTCAAAATTTACAGCTAGTCATGAATAATAAAGGTCTTACCGAAGATATATTAAAAAAACGTTTAAGTACGTCTTCAAAGTTTGAATCATTTTATGATGGCAGAAATTTCAAGGAAAATTATTTTTATATTGGAGAAGAGTTAAAAATGTCTATTATTCTTTATATTGATGATTTTGAAGTGTGTAACCCACTTGTAACTTCTCGGAAGAAACATAAAATAACAACTGTGTACTGATTTTTGGCAAATGTTCCATCAGAATTTCGATCTACATTAACATTAATAAACTTAGCTCTTCTGTGCAAGGCTGAAGATGTGAAAAAATTTGGCTATGAAGTAGTTCTAAAACCACTTTTAAAAGATTTGTCTGTCTTGGAGCAGGAAGGGGTTTATGTTTCAGGTTTTGGTAGAAATGTCAAAGGAACTGTGCATTGTGTTGTAGCAGACAATCTTGGTGCTCATTCAATTGGTGGGCTTGTTGAAGGTTTCTCTGGGTCCTATGTATGTAGATTCTGCCTTGGTCTTCATCAGGAATATCATCAAAAAGAAGTGCGTTCAGGTGCTTTTTCACCTCGTACAAAGGAAACTTATGCTGTTCATGTTCAAGCTGTAAAGGAAAATCCTACCTTGCAACATTCATTTGGTATTAAAAGAGCATGCCCACTGACAGAAAACTAAATCATTTTCATTTTGTCCGTGGCTACCCACCTGATGTGCTACATGATTTTTTGAAGGCATAATTCCGTTGGAATTTGCATTGTGCCTTACCATTCTCCTCCAGAAGAAATACTTTACTTTAATTGAATTTAATGATGCAGTCAAACTTTTTCCTTTTAAGTGGAATGATAAAACAAATTCACCCCAGTCAATCCCATTACATTTTGCCAACCGAAAAAATATTGGTGGAAATGCACATAAGAACTGTGCCTTAAAAGGTTTTTGCCCTTTATTATGGGACTAGCAAAATACCCGCGTTTCGCAGCGGCGAAGTACTGCATTAAAATTTTTATTAAGAAGAAAATTTAACCTTTTTAAACTGAGGGAAAATATGCCAATAATTATTTGTTAAGGATCTCTTTGTATACCACGTTGTCAGTTCGGCCCTCCGGTTGTAACATGACCAAGCTGTGCGCTGAGCTTACTCTTGAGCATGCAACTTACAGTTGGCCATGTGAACAGTAATCTTGTCTCAAATCTCACAGCTTGGATTGCTGCTGTCATAATCGGTTTGAGTTTCATGGTTTGTTTCAATTACGACAGTATTTGTAGGACTTGTGTTGAAGAGACATTCGGCATCTGTCAAGCGTTGTAAGTATACAACCAATTTCATTGATAACATCACATCCAGCTTTTGAGAGTTTAAACATTTCTAAACATCAAAGTGTCCACTACTGAAATCGTCACCTGTGAATCTAAGATGTTTAAGAGGCATTGGCGGCTGTCCAAAGGTGTAAAATATTTGGCCATTTCGGTACACTTGAAAGCACCAACCGAACAATTCACCGGCAGCCATCAACTCACATGCAGAACCATAGGTGAAGGGCTTAAGCATTTCACTCTTCTAGTGCTCCTGTGTAGTATGATTATCTCCTGTACCGTCATCAGTCCACACCTTGAACCTGTCCCAGTCATTCAATACATAAGACACAATGTTCTTCCGGATATCAAGAGTGAGCCTGATATGGCCGTGCAATATGTAACACAGAGAATGGAAAAGGTAGGTGCCATCTCCGGGCATGGAAACCACTCGGTAAGTGACAGTTCTTTGATTGATGGTGATTACCTCGATAGACATGGTAATGGGGGTTGGAATGATGAAGGAAATGGGTATCTGAGTAATGTAAAGTAAGTGTAAAATACCTATACAATAACTATAATTGTAATAAACAAACAATAAAACAGTGGAGAAGCCGTGGATTAAACAAAAAGGCTGTAGTTATCAGCAGGGAGATGTGAATCCTGTAGCGAAGCAAGGAAGGGAATGTAGAGACTGGAGCGACAGACGGCCTTATATAGGCAGGCAGCCAACAACGTGGGAGGCGTTGGGATGGGGGACCCAACGCCGCCTCACATGGTGACCAAGCTGCAGGCTATGGACGTATATATGTACGTAAGTAGGATTCAGTTAGCGTTGGGAACCCGTGTACCAAATTTCTTGAAGATGGGCCCATAAGTAACAAAGACTGTTGAAAAGTTCAATATGGCGGCCGGCAGTGGCATCATACCACCGAAATAAGTACGTATATTGGGTTCAGTTAGTGCAGGGAAGCCGCCTACCAAATGTCGAGAAGATGGGGCCATAAATAAGAAAGTTCAACATGGCGGACGTTGTTGACCGTTATGACCGTTATGCGTAGAATTTCGAAATGAAACCTGCTTAACTTTTGTAAGTAAGCTGTAAGGAATGGGCCTGCCAAATTTCAGCCTTCTACCTACACGGGAAGTTTGAGAATTAGTGACGTTGGAAAGTTCAATATGGCGGCTGACAGTGGCGTCATACCACCGAAATAAGTATGTACATTGGTTTCGGTTAGCGCAGGGAAGATGCCTACCAAATTTCGTGAAGATGGGGCCATGAATAAGAATGTTCAATATGGCGGACGTTGTTGATCGTTATGACCATTACGCGTAGAATTTCGAAATGAAACCTGCTTAACGTTTGTAAGTAAGCTGTAAGGAATGGGCCTACCAAATTTCAGCCTTCTACCTACACGGGAAGTTGGAGAATTAGTGACGTTTGGAAAATTCAATATGGCGGCCGACAGTGGCGTCATACCATCGAAATAAGTATGTACATCGGTTTCGGTTAGCGCAGGGAAGCCACCTACCAAATTTCATGAAGATGGGGCCATAAATAAGAAAGTTCAACATGGCGGACGTTGTCGACCGTTATCGACCGTTATGACCGTTACGTGTAGAATTTCGAAATGAAACCTGCTTAACTTTTGTAAGTAAACTGTAAGGAATGAGCCTGCCAAATTTCAGCTTTCTACCTACATGGGAAGTTGGAGAATTAGTGATGCGTCAGTCAGTCAGTCAATTAGTCAGTCAGTCAGTCAGTCAGTGAGGGCTTTGCCTTTTATTATTATAGATCAAGAGTGCCTTCAGATGAGCCAGCATGGCAGATTCTAATGATCTTAAAGGATATAGTTGAGCTAGTAGTAGCCCCTATCCACAATGAGGAAAGTATATCTTATCTTGATTCTAAAATATCTGAACATCGCTATAGATTTTTAGAATTATTTCCTCATCAGCAGTTGACCCCCAAGCATCATTTTCTAGAACACTACCCTGGAATGATAGAAGCCTTTGGTCCTTTAGTTGGTTTGTGGACAATGCGTTTTGAGGCCAAACATAGGTTTTTTAAGCAAGTAGTAAGGCATACTAACAATTTTAAAAATTTATTGTCATTATCAATGAAGCATCAGTTAATGATGTGTGTGTTACTAAAGTTTTAACAATGCTTTTAGAAATGCTACATGTAGACATACAGAAAGCAATAAGAAAATCGTCAACATTATCACCTGTTAACTTATACAATGCCGTATCCCACTATAGGACAAGATACACTTCTGGAATGATCTTGCCATATGGCTGTACTGGAGGTCTTCCTGATTTTGTAGAAATAGTTCAGATACTTGTCTCTGAAAATAATATCAGCTTCATTGTGAAGACTCTGAATGCCTGGTATCATGAACATTTTAGGTCATATCAGCTTGAATATTCTGGTAAAATAAATCTTGTGGAGCCACAGAATCTTGCTGATGTTTACCCACTTACAGCTTATAATGTGGCAGGAAAGCGAATGGTTACTCTGAAACGTTACATTTGCTGCTGATTTTAGCCAATGCAATAAAATATCTCATATTTATAGTAACTGCTTTTTTGATTTGAGTATATTTTCCTGACATACAATTGTAAAACATTTAATTTGTCTTATTTATTTTTGTGCAGTTAGTATAGAGGTTTTAGTAAGATTGTAAATTTTCTGAGTAAAGAACACCCATTATAAGATCTTCACAATTAAAACACAGTACCTAAACATGCTGATCTTGTACATCTGTATGTAAACTGTCCCAAAAAAGTTTACGATACACATGTCTTTAATCATTTCTATTTTCATAACTTTTAGGTTCATAGGTGATATGGAGCCTGCAGCGCTTAGAGTGATCTTTGATCATGATATCAGAAAGTTAACATTTCCCACTGGAATACAAGCTACAGTGGAAGAACTGAATATTGCAGTAAAAAAAGAATTTGGATTAACGGGGGATTTCAGTATTCAATGTCTAGACTCCGAATTTTCAGACTACTTCTCCCTGATTTCCACTAACCAAATTAAGCACAAAGACACAATAAAAGTTGTGCAACTTGTTCCCATAATGTTGAATGTATATTCCCCAGAAGAAAAAGTCAACAATATCTCTGATGATACGGCTTCAACAACCTCACAAGATACTGTTGAATTGCCTGCAAGAAGTACTCAAGACATGGCCATGGCCAAAGGATTTCAAAATCCCATGTTTTGCCCCTTAAATAAAGATAGCACTTGAAAGGGCAAATAAGGCTTATATGAAGGATGGCACACTCTTGACTATGCCAAAAGTGAAAACGGACATACTAGAAAAATTGGTGCAGTGCATTCATACATACACAGTATATCCAACAGCAGCACAGATTTCTGCATTTGCAGAAGCTCTTATAAGAAGACACCCTTGTTTAAAAGAGCCTGGCTCTTATTCTGGGTATTATGGCTGGCAGACCAGTATCAAATACAAGATGGGCAACTTTAGAACTAAGCTGAGAGCCTTCGGCTTTCCAGAGGTCACCTGCAATTCTCTCAAACATAAACATCCAGAAGACAGGAAGTCAGCAAAAAATATTAAAAAAAAAATAGAAAAGCAGAGGTAAACTACCTGCCACCTTACCCTGCTGGAGAAAATGAGAAAAGCATAGATGAAGAGAGAATACAATTAATGAATGAAACACAAAAGAAGAACAACAACTCTGTAAGGAAAGATAAAATGGCAAAACATTTGCACATAGAAGAAATTAAGTTGTTAACTTGTGCTCCAGTGTTCAAGATGTTAAAGAGAGATGGCCTGCTCTTTTTTGATACAGATGAGGTTAGTCATCAGTACTGAAACAGCACTTACTGTTCATAATGAATCTCATAGACTTTATATACTTCAGTTAAAGTTCCTTTTGTCACATTAGTGTCTATGAGCTATTGAGTAAATATAGTCCTCTTCATGATAAGTAGGAATACGTATATTATGCCATAAATGTTAGATGACATTTCTTGAATGACATGTGAGACTTAATTATGCACACAGTTTTATATTTATTTATTTGTATGTTTATTTCTCCTCTTAATACTGCTAGGATAAATGGTTTTTCTCTATCTTTCAGATCAATGAAGAGTTTCAGAGGATCACAACTCAACGTTTAGAACCATCATTTATGCTGATGTTGGACCAATATACTCCAAAATTATTATTCATGTTTCATAGTAAGGGAAGAGCACTTGGACAAAGATTATGGATCCAAATGGCAAAACTTCATCAGGTACTCTTACATTAAACACTTTGAAAGATTTACTTAAAATTTAGGAGTTTGCATGTTCTCCCCGTGTGCGCGTGGGTTTCCTCCCACAGTCCAAAGACATGCAGGTTAGGTGCATTGGGGATCCTAAATTGTCCCTAGTGTGTGCTTGGTGTGTGTGTGTGTGTGCCCTGCGGTGGGCTGGCGCCCTGCCCTGGGTTTGTTTCCTGCCTTGCACCCTGTGCTGGCTGGGATTGGGTCCAGCAGACCCCCGTGACCCTGTGTTGGGATATAGTAGGTTCTGTTAAAATCTGTTCTGTTAAAAAATTGCATAGTTTGTTTTCTAATTGACAATAGGAATAAAATAGCAAATAACAAAATAATATGTATTTAGTCCAATAGGAAAATATGAGGTGTATATATTTGTTTCTCATTCACTAGTTCTTTATAAAATGTAGTGTAAGTTTGAAAAAAATGAATTGCATGTAGTTGAGTTAAATATTCTGTCTTATTCTAGATTTCAAACAATTCTCCCATTGAGAGGAAGCGAGAAGTGGTTTTATGTTGTTTGGTTGATTATCTGGGTGAGAAAGTAGATGACCTCATTAAATACTACCAAGTAAGTTGAAAGCTGTGGGATCACTGGGGATTGTACATAGTAGTTTGCTGTTTTCCATTACAGTATAATAACTCCTTCTAACCGGCAACATATAAAATATGTATTGTACCTTAAACTGAAGATAAACCACTGTGTATTCAGCTGGCATGTATGGAAACTTAATGAACCATAATCCTACTGAGGAACTTTATTATTGAATATTGTGCATCCTTATATTAATTACAGTATGTCAATTTAAAATGCCTATGTCCCATTTTATTTTCACACATTTTCAAAAGCTGTTTCCTGATTTATTTTATTTTTTTATAGGATGCTGAAAGAACCAGTATATTGTAGGACCTCACCCAGCATGTGATGAAAATACAGTATATGTGATCAAAGAGGGTGAAAGCCCAGAGGACGTCGGCATTGTCCTGGAGGGTACCCAGGTTATGACTAATCTTGGAAGTGTGGCCAAGGCTTCCTCCATACTTCTAGGTTTGACTTATGCACTAAACCTCAGCTACCCAAAAAAGCTTAAATATACTTTTGAGGTGTTTCAGAAGCTCTTTTTGAATCTGGACAATTCAAAGCTCTCCTCCAAAGTGCAGGCTCTTAAGAACAAACTTTTAGTCTAAAAGTATTGTATTGACTATTTCTTGCCTTTGTTATGACTTCTGGGCCCAGTTCAGTACCAATTAACATTAATGTGTTTATGGAGAAGTAATAATCTTATTTTGTTATAAAGAGTTGTGCAATAGGATTATTTCATTCAAAATGTCTGAAATGTGTTCTGTTCTGAAATGTGTATGTGTGATATATATATATGTGTGTGTGTACTTCAAGGAAATACTGCTCAAATTTTTTGTTGACACAAAGTCCTGCTCCATTTAATCAAGTTGACATAGTTTTTGATCAGATAAAGAAACCTGTCTTACAACTGTACAGTGGCAGACCCTATCAAGATCTACCAAGACCCTAGTTATTCTTAAATTTCATGACATATGGGGTTTCAAGGGATTTTTGATTTTTCTGATTAGCCAGATAAGCTCTGCTAGTGGTTGTGGAAAATTGTGGGCCGTTCGGGCACTTCTAATACAAGTTTGGTAGTAATTGTGTTATTTAGGATGATTCTTTAGATATTAAGTTATCCATTTTGTCATTTTTCTTATGTTCAATTTGAGAAGGAATGTTAAGTTTAATGGATAGTTTTTTCACTGAAATGTTTAACTAATCAACACCATTTTAATGTATCATTGAATTTATAGGATTTAGGAGGATGGAAAGATAAGTTTTTCATATTATAACGTTAAAGCTGCTAAACATCTATTACCAAAACAGTGGTTAATACACAGAAAATTGAAGAAATTTTAAAAAGTCATGCAATTTCCTTAAAGATAAAAGTTTGTTTAATTTCAAAAGAGATTTCTGGCAAAGGTTTCTGGTGCTCAAGTATCAAATGTTTAAATTTGAAAATATAACTCGGTTTGTTTGACTATCTGGGTATGTTTGAATAAATCAAGATATATGCAATTTTATCATTTGTTTGTTATAGTCATTACTGTCAAGCACAGAATGTTGGATTATTACTCATTTTTTTGTGTAACTCAAATGAAAATCTGAGTAAAAAAACTTATTTTTGCTACTACTTACAGTATATTTAGTCAAACTCATTTATTTTAGGTAAATTTGAGTAAATTAATATATTAAGTTTACTCAATAGTGCAGTAGAGTAAATCTACTCAAAAATATTGCTTGTAATTTGTTGCCTTATTTTTTTTAAGTAATTTTAACACACTACTTTTTACAGTGTATCCGCTTTAGGGGTGATGATTGACCTCCAACGTCATTCCTCTTTTTAGTTTTATTTTATTTTATTGTACTGTAGAATCGACTCTAGCCTGCGGCCAGCAGGGCGGCACATTCGTACGGGCGCCGTTCTCATTCCCTACCACTTCGCCATCACTTCCCTTGCCTCTTCATATCTTAAATCATTCTTGAGGCAGATTGAACACTTAAGTGCCATCCATCCATTATCCAACCCGCTATTGCCCAATTACAGGGTCACGTGGGTCTGCTGGAGCCAATCCCAGCCAACACACGACGCAAGGCAGGAAACAAACCCCGGGCAGGGTGCCAGCCCACACTCACACACACTAGGGACAATTTAGGATCACCAATGCACATAACCTGCATGTCTTTGGACTGTGGGAGGTAACCGGAGCACCCGAAAGAAACCCACGCAGAAACGGGGAGAACATGCAAACTCCACGCAGGACCCGGCAAGCGAACCCGGTCTCCTAACTGCGAGGCAGCAGCGCTACCCACTGCGCCAGCTTAAGTGAAAAATTAAGGAAAACGTACCAAGTAATTGCAACACAAACAATGACTTAATCGGTTTTAACGCGAAAAACTGCCGACGAAAGAAAGAAGAAGCGGCCGCTAGAGTGGAGAAAAGAACAGCTGCTCAGGAAGAGGCAATCGCATCAACCGCTGAGCAAATACAGTAAATGCTAAACGTACAGAGAAAGAGTATGAAAACTATGAATGCTCAAGTCAAGTGTATCCACTGCACGTTATCGTGTAGTGCGCCGTTACTGGTATATTATAAATAATTCCTTACATTTATATAGCGCTTTTCTCACTACTCAACGCGCTCAGCAGTTACAGGTTAAGGGTCTCGCTCAAGCGCCCAACAGAGCACAGTCCCTTTTGGCATTTACGGGATTCGAACCGGCAACGTTCCGATTGCCAGTACAGATCCCCAGCCTCAGAGCCACCATACATACATGTGTTCTTTGCCGTAGTGGTATTCTTTACTATTGTAGAATGTGTCGTTGTTCTACACTGTAGTATTTGAATATTTTTTATATTTGATTGATATGGTTTTATATTGTATGCCTGGAACATCCACCATGGTGTTGAAAGCATTTAATGTATTTACGACTGTATTTTTGTTTGGTGGACTGAGCTCAATACTGTTCTTTAATTATCCAAAGTTTGGTATCTGAACAAAACGTCTACTCTATCGCTATTTGATTTTCTGCCGGAATGCGGATGTCTGCTTATTGGGGCACTGACCTCTTGTTAAACCTTGTCTTCAGTCTAGCGATTAAATGGTCAGCACTTCGTTTACTTTAAATTCTTCTGATAAAAGCTCGCGGAACCATCCGATTTTCAATCATAAATTCATTTTGACCAGTGCCCAATTGTGGAGGAATATTTCTGAAAAAAATTAAATAAATAATGTGACGATATATGCATAATAGCAACATGAAATGTGAGCATAAGTAATTAAATGTGTCACGAAATGTATTTTATGTGTTTATTTAATTACTTTATTTTGTACGTTAGTCACACCTCACTCAACGAGAAATAAGCCCTGAAACGAAAGCTGTCACTTTTACTCGTCAAGGTTGAGAGAGTGGATAGCAAGTAATATTTTTGATTGTTGAATCGTCTGCAGAGTGTAATAAGTAGTCTATTTTTCTGATAAACAGGGGGAATATAAGCAGCGAATATTATCCTTTTAAATAATATTTCCAAAGCAGTACGATCCAATAAGGGGTCGGGCAGCAGCAGAGCCCATCCCGATTGCACCAGGTGGTAGACAGGAACCAACCATGGATGAAGCAATAGAACTTCGAAGAGCTTTACTCACACGTTCACATACAGTTTAGAATAACCGATTTACTGGAGTGAGCGTCTTTGATTTGTTGAAGGGATGCCGTTATACCCGGAGAAAAGCTCACGCTGATACAGAGACTTGGGATTCAGTCACGGTAGAGGAAGCAGACAGCCGAATAAGCAATTACGAATGAGAAGCCAATTTCAGGCTCGTCTCACCGCCTTTCATCGTATTGGCGCTGGCCGGTGATTTAATTTTGAAATCCCTATTCTTTCTCTGTCAGCCGTATTTTAAGAAAAGATTCTGCCCGGCACCTTTACAAAACCGGAATTCCCGTCCTGTGCAGTTATTTCACATAATTGCATTCATATACATTTCGATGCGCTTTCGTAATATATTAGGTTGTTCTTGCTTTGATTTACAAGAAAAAAAAGTGATAGGGTACAACGGAGACAAAATATCACTCACCTTGTGACAATCGCAGGATCGATGTTGCTGAGTCAATGACAGTTTAGCACTCTGGACTCAGTTCTTGGTTTCATTTAATTTTTATTCCCTGCGTGACAAATATAGTGATCACGTGGTTCTGAGGAACTGCGGCTTTTCGGTTTCGTTTTTACTTTTTCATTCAGGAACAATGAAACAGTAACGCCATCCAGTATGAACTACTGGAAAACATCACTGGAATTAAATGCAAAATCATGGTTACGATGGTGCATTGGTTTAGGTCTTTTGATATACAGACCGCAGGTCAATTCCAATTCCAGTGTGCGTGGACTATGTACAGTGAGAAGGTGGGTTGCTTTAAAAGCAACTGTTTTACCATCCACATCTCGATTTTCTGTAGATTAATAATAACCCAAAAAACTTAGCGCAGGTAGCTTTCTTCATTGAAACTTAAGGCAGGCAGTTTTCTTCATTGAGCGCTATTCACTGTAAATGCAAATCTGTCAATATCACAATGTCTGCAACCAAAGTAATGGAATAAAGTAATAAACGGATGCAGGACGAGTCTGTTGCTAGTATGGCATTACTGTGCTCTTGGTGTTCACCAACATGGAATTAAAACAAACACAAATCTGCATTTTAGATTCAAGTTTATTGTCACATGTACAGAGTATAGTCACGTTTTTCTTAGCATTATTTGGTCAACACAATCCATCCATCCATTTTCAAACTTGCTCATCCTGTGCAGGGTCATGAAGAAGCTGGAGTCTAACCCAGCAAGCATAGGGCATAAGGCAGAAACAACTCCTGGATAAGGTGCCAGTCCATCGCAGGGTGAACACATGCACACTCTAGGACCAAATTAGCAATTCAAATTCACCTAACTTGAATGTCTTTTGGAGGAAACTGGAGTACATGGAGGAATCCAATGCAGACACAGGGGAGAACATGCAAACTCCAACCATAGAGGACCCAGCATGTGAACCCTGCATGGTCTCCTTGTGGCGACGTATACTGCCCCACTGTGCATTGAATTTTGATTAAAAATTTCATATACCAAAATCAGGGGAACATGTGAAATTAAAAGACGCATCACATTTCCCTAATTTTTTTCTGTGTCTAGCTATTTCTTCACAGTTGCATAGGGAGCCTGTTCCAACATGAAAGAGAACAATGCAGGAATTAACCTTGAGTAGAATGGCAGTCCATCACAGGGTGTACTCTTTCACATCTGGCCAGCTTAGAGTCAGAAATCCATGTAATATACACCTCTTTAGGACAAAAACTGGAGAAAAAGCAGATACATTTGGGGCATGGAAACTACACATAGATGTGATTGAGCTGCATGCGGTTTAAGCCAATTCTCCTTGTGCTGTGAGACAACAGTCAGAACCACAGCAGTATTGTTTCAGACAAAGGATTTCTAGCTTCATTTATGTAGACAAATAACATGCTACACATATAAACATTTCAGAGGAACTCATTAATATTGTGATAACTCATTGATGAAAATAATATTATTTGCAGCAACTCTCACCACACCTTACATTCCAATGGACCTGCGGTGGAAAAGAAAGTATGTGAGAAGGACACAGAGAGGTGTTGCTGCCAGCAGTCATTTCCATAGTTTTGCTATGTGTTGTTTGTAACTATGTTATTTATCTAAGTGAATAATACAAGCACGTCTATCAATCAATCATTAAGTCACTATACACAATCTCAAATACAAACACACACATCAAGACTTGTTGCCTTTAGGCTACTAGCAGATGACGTTTCCGGTACCATAATGCCAAGGGAAAACATGCTTTTGTCAGAAGGCAGAAGAAAGAAAAGTCAATAAGTAATGCAGAAGATGCAGAATGATTCAATCACAAACGATAGTAATCATTTTTTACAAGTTCAGTGGTAACTAGGATCTGTCATGTGGGCTGCACAGATTTCTGTTGGGGGCCACGTGTTTGACATGCCTGGTCTACTATATGCTAAAGATTTCTGTGTTGTACACCCATTTCAAAGCCCAAAGAACCAATTTCATAGGCGAAGAACCTTTCCTAGTATATAAAATTGTTCTTTGTCAAGCAATGATTCTCTACGAGGAAATGTACAACCCTGTAAAGTGCCATTAAAGAACCATTATTTTAAGAGTATGTGTGTAGTTTGCATATTCTACTTGTATGTGCATGGATTTTCCTCCCACATTCTGAAATGTCTACTGGTTAGGCTGATTGGTATTTCCAGATCAGTAAATTCACCCTGTGTGTGTGGTCATGTTTAAGGCTATTGCCTTTCTTGTACTCAGTGCTGCCAGGGTATGTTCTGGCCCTTCGGACACTGAATTGAACTGAAAATGTTATGTTATAATAATAGTACACTGACATGGTTGCACAATAATAATGCACATCTAATAATGTGGCATTAAAAATAGTCAAACTGTACATTTTTCAGTGTCACTGTTGTTGTAAGAGTAGAGTTGTTTTAAGCCTAGGAATCAACTGGACCACAAAGCAGCCAACCATTCCTCACTCTCAGCACTGACAGGATAGGCTCCAGTTCTCAACAGCCTTATACTGGAATAAGGCTGGAAATTGAACATATCAATAAGCATAATTTAAATACTGGTATTGGGGGTTATTTCTATTTAATATATAGATATATCCATTATCCAACCCGCTATATCCTAACTACAGGGTCACGGGGGTCTGCTGGAGCCAATCCCAGCTAACACTGGGCACAAGGCAGGAAAGAAACCTGGGCAGGGCGCCAGCCCACCGCAATATATATATATATATATATATTATATATATATATATATATATATACAGTGGAACCTCGGTTCACAACCATAATTCGTTCCAGAACTTTGGTCGTAAACCGAGTTGGTCGTGCACTGAAGCAGTTTCCCCCATAGGATTGTATGTAAATACAATTAATCCGTTCCAGACCACACGAACTGTATGTAAATATGTAAATATATGTAAAGATTAAGCACAAATATAGTTAATTACACCATAGAATGCACAGTGTAGTAGTAAACTAATGTAAAAACATTGAATAACACTGACACAAAACACCCAGGCTCCCTGCTCAGCCTGCTCGCACGCTCTCTCTCTCTCTCTCTGTAGCACACACACACACCACTCTTCACTTGCTTAGAAGCCATAGTTAACTGCAAAAGCACACGAAATACTGTAGAGCACAAAGAGAGTGCAGGTTGGTTTTTAATGTTCAGATTTGTTCTAATGTTCCTTTTTTTCCTCTGTGCTTAAAACTCATTTTATATAAAGTGTTTACAGCGATCAGAATGTAAGGCTAAAATAGCGTGATCTTGTTACTTTTTTGGTTGCTTGTGGTTGATTGGTTTTTAAATAAATTTCGGATTTGTTCTAATGTTCTTTTTTTCCTGCTGTGCTTAAAATTAATTAAAGATTGGCAACCATGACTTTTCTCTTACTGTACCTTGATAAGGTTAATTATTTTTTAGAAGAAAATTAGAAAATCTTTTGAGGAGAACAGGGCATTTAGCCAATTAAAGCTTGCCAGTCCTACCCACTTAATTCTTCCAACACAACATCAAGTTGAGTTTTGAATGTCCCTAGAGTCCTACTGTCCACCACACTATATAGTCATTTATTCCATGATGGTTCTGTGTGTGAAGAAAAACTTCCTAACATTTGTGTGGAATTCACTTTTATCAAGTTTCTCACTGTGTCGCGATGTTCCTGTTAAACTCATTTTGATGTAACAGCTTTGATTCGCTGTACTAATTCCTTTCATAATTATAAACACTTACTGTAAATCACGTCACCTCTTAATCTCCATTTGTTAAACTGAAAAGGTTCAACTCCTTTCATCTTTCGTCATAACTCATACCCCACAGTTCTGGAATCAGCCCAGTCACTTTTCTCCAAACTTTTTTTAGTGCTATTGTATCTTTTTTTCTAATATGGAGACCATAACTTCACGCAGTAGTCCAGGTGCGGCCTCACTAGTGCATTATAGACCTTAAGCATAACCAGCTTTGAGTTAAACTCTTCACAAAGTGTTAACATTCTGTTTGCTTTCTTAATTGCTTCTGAACATTCCCTGGTGGTTAATAGGTCCTTCTCATAAGGGGAACTGTCAAATTTTAGACCTTCCATTGTTTAATCAAATCTAAAATTTTTACTTCCTACCTGTAATACTTTACATTTCCTTATATTTAATTTCATCTGCCACAAATCTGCCCACGTTCCTCTGTAATAATTCCACAGATTCTTGATTATCTGCCAATCCACCTGACTTGGTATCATCTGCATACTTAACCAGCATGTTATTTGTATTCCTATCCAAAAATGCCACCCTGTGGGACACCAATCTTAACTTCACCCAATTCTGATAAGGTTCCTCAAACCATAATCCTCTGCTTCCTATGTTTTAGCCAGTTCTGCACTCAATTACATACTACACCCTGAACACCCACTTCTTTAAGTTTGGTGACTGATTTTTCATGTGGGACTATATCCAGTGGCATCACTAGGCAGGTGCAGACTGCATCATCAAAGGGGGTGATGCCAAATGGCCATCTATAAATTTTTTGTGGAGTGTTTCAGGCTGAAATCACTGTAGCAGTGGGGTGATGTACCATGTTAGCCAGTATGGATGCCATATGAAGTGAAGCAAAATGACACCTTTCATTGGCAAAGTGGACAGATTACAATATGCAAGCTTTCAAGGCAGTTCAGGCCCCTTGCCTGGCTTCACTTCTCATTGCAGGCTGAAATCACCAAAGGGGTTAACTTCATGGAACAACCACAACCACAATCTAAAATGACCAAGGGTTAATCACCCCCCCCCCCCCCCCCAACTCCAGGCTGGATGAAACAATTGAATGTCCATACACCAAGTACAGTGGAAATTACCATGCTGCATTAAATGGCTGGATGTTCACACACTACATTGTCTAAATATTGATCAACTCTCTGTTAAAGAGCTCTGTTCATCAAGTCACCCCGGGGCCTGTGGGGGTCTTACTCTAGTCTTGCTTACCATACTGGGTGACACCAACCCTAGTGACACCACTGACCTTATCTAATCCTTCCTGAACATCAGGATAAATAATATGATATTCATCACTCTGATCATATCCTTTTGTTGCTTCCTCATAGAATTCCAGCATATTAGTAAAACAAGGCCACCCCGTAATAACCCATGTTGACTGTTTTCTAAAACTCCCGTTCTTGCCATGTGCTGCTCAGTCTTCTCTTTAATAATTCCTTCCAGTAATTTACCTGTGATGCATTTTAAGCTCACTGGCTCAGATGGAATAATATGTACTAATTTCCAGTCCTTAAGCTTTCCCCATTGTAAAGTGACTTTCTAAAAATATGTGTCAATGGTTTATATATGTACTCACTAACCTGTTTAAGCACTCAAAGATAAATGTTATTTGGTCTTGGAGATTTGTTAGATGTCATCCTATTGAGTCCAAGCAGCACACCTCTCTTTATAATTTTCCAGAATAAATCACTCAGTACCTCCACAGTAGTCTTTGATATTGGTGGGAATGTATGCATTTCCTTACATATGAAAACAACAGATTTTAGAGCATTAGCTATTTCCCTGTCTACGTGTTTTAATTCTCCCTTACAGTTCCTGATATGCTTCACCTCCTCGACTGTTCTTTTACTACTAAAAAATGAAAGAATCTGCATAGATAGATAGATAGATAGATAGATAGATAAGAGGCATCATAGAAAAAAAGATATGTACATATTGATTCATTCAGAAACCATCTCTTAGACAAATTTAACTTGGAAAAATATTAGTGTGAAAGCACATGTTAAAGCGTGTTTCACTGATGTCGACTAGAGGGCGCTGCAATCGTGTCACTTTATTTAGTAATGTAGTTTTTTGGCTTTTTAAAAGCAGCTGTTAATTTTCAGAATTTCACAGCGATATGCTGTATTTGTATCATACATTTGAGTCGCGTGCCTTGTAAATTAAATTTGTAATAAACCTTGTCGTATAATCATATGCAAGACATATTTTTTCTGCATCCAGCCGTTACTTAAATTTGGGAAGAAGCCGACTTTTCGCTATGCGATAATCCAAGCATGGAGGCCGGAGATGAAATTCAAGAATCCCCAATGATTCACGGTAAAGAACCGGAAAGACCTCGATCTGAAAGAAACGGAGTAAGTAGTACCGGAGATATGGATTATGGTGATTTAGGCCGTAAAGCTTTTTGGAGGCGCCTTAATAATGCGGGCCAAAAAAGCCCCGGCATTTCCTAAATTGCATTACCGGCAGCAAAGTCGCGATAGGCGCTAGAGGACTTTAAAAAAATCGATTCGCATATAGCAACGGCCAGGGAGCGTTCGGAGAACGGAATAATTTTAATGCTTTAGCTTAATACGATGCTAAATAATATGGTCAGTTGCATAGTCATTAATTTTCAGATCTGCGTAGTCCTGAACAGGGTCGTGGGAGTCTAATATGGACAGTTGCATAGTAAAGCGAGTGGCAGAGCTTTAGTTTACAGGTTTTACGTACAAAGCTCGTAGATAAGATTCTGTTGCTAGTTTACAGAAATGGAACTGAAAGCGGATCCTGGATCTTGTATAATAAATTTAAGCTTTCCCCCCAGTTACGGGCACCTTATTTAGTGGAGAGAATTGTAAACGATGCGCAGTTATGGAGTGATCTGGGTTCAAATGAAAGAAAGCCGGTTATTGCCGACTCAGCAACTTCTCACACCAGTTTTCTCCCGATTCCCTCATTTCTCCTCGAATTCGAAAGACATCATGTTTAAAAAGCGGCAACTCGTAACTGAGCCAGTCCAGTGTCTGTTTTCTGTGACCTTTCAATGTACGATGAAATGTGAATCCTGGAAATGAATGAATGAATGAAATGCTAGACGGTTCTGCTGGCCTGAAAGCGGTTAATGATGAGCTATGTGACTTGGTACCCTTTGGACCGTATACCAGCAAAGGTGCCTTCTGTTTGGAGTTTTCACATGGGGATACCAGCATGTTTCACAGACATGCTGATAAACTGACTGACAATTCTCAATTTGTGACCCTGATTTGAAAATGTTATATTATTAATAATAATAAAAATAATAATAATGCAGTAACATGGTTGTACAAAGATCCTGCACTTCCAACAATGAAGCATACATTAATGGACAAATTGTACATTTTTCAGTATTTATTGCTGTTGAGTTGTTATAAGCCTAGGAAATATTTGGACCCTCGTATATGCATTCATAAGCATAGCATGTACATCTTGAGACTCCAAAGCTGCCTATAATCTTCATGAACAGAATCTGATAAAATTGACTTGACCTGCTCACTATGCGTGAATGTACCTAGCAGTATGCTATCTTCCTATCCAGTGATTGTTTTCTGTGACCCTTTAATGTATGATTAAATATAAATTCAGAAAATGAATGAATGTAAGGCTGGCTAGTTCTATTGGTTATTATCTTGAAAGCTGTTAATGATGATGAATACTGTGACTTGGTCCCATTTGGACCCAACTTTGATTTTCAGTAGAGGTGCCTTCTATGTGGAGTTTTTACAAGGGACTCAATTTTAATCTTACGGTTCACAGATATGCTGATAAATGAACGAGTGATTCTCAGTTCACAATGTATAAGTGAGTGAGAATTTTGATGCACTGGTGTGTTTTGGGAACACCTGTGACCCTTTAATGAAGACAATGGGCTTTAAAAAATGCTTGAGGATTTTATTTGGTTATGATGTTGAAAGCCATCAACTGTTAGCATTGCAGCCTCACAGCATTTGGTCCATTTTTCAAGTAGTAATGTACCTTGTGTGGAGTTTGCATGGTTCTGCTCCGTGTAGAGGTTTCTACTGTCAAGCCAGTTTTTTTTGAAACCCTGGCTTTAGACATGCAGTTCAAATGATTGGTGAGTCTCCCTTGACTCATTTTGCCCCGTTCAAGACTGGCATTCCTTATAGCAGGAGTGGCAAACTGAGATACCGGAGGCTTTCAGTGATTGCAAGGTTTTGCTCCAGCCACTTTCTTAATTAGTAACCAATTACTTCTGATAATGGAAACTATTAATTTTAATCAAGGTTCAAAACATTTGGTTCTTTTCTTTTTTTTTTTAACCAGAAAAGCAAACTACCAGATGACCAGCTACCTCAGGGGCCTCAGTCTCAGTTGCTGAAGGGCCCACATTTTCACATGACAATTTCTAAATTAGAAGTAAGTTCTTTCTGTCAGTGAAACATAACATTTAAGTAAAGGAGTTGTTACTGCTTGAAATCTGCTGCAGCAGACATTTCCAAATTTTTATTTTTTTCTGAAGGCATGATTGATATTTCAAACATTCTGAACTGTAAAAAGCAAGCTGATTTCAATTAAGAGAAAATACATCTGTCCAGTTAGCAGCAGTAATTGGTTACTAATTAAGAGATTAACTGGAATGAGAACCTGCAGCCACTGCACCCCTCCACTTTGATACCCTGCAATGCATAAAATGCCACTGGGGAAAAAAAAAAAAACTTGAAACTGGGTTATTTTTGCTTTCATTTAGTCAAAAAAAAATCTGCCAATGGGCTAAGCAAAATCTAATTGACAAGATTTTTTAAAAATAAGCTAAATAACATGAAACACAGATTTCCTGATAAGTCAATAAATTGTACAATTACACTCACACGCCAGCCTCAGGGCGTATACCTTACCTCTGCCTAGCTAGAGAACGACAGAACTACTTAACAGGTGTAGATCAGGTTTTTTTCTATAATTTGCTTGAACATTCTGATGGATTTTGTGACTTTCCTCAGTTGCGCTAAGAATCATAGTTCGCCTGCAGGAGCGATATGTTCGTGCTAACAGAGACACTGGCTGTAGGCTGAGGGGATGGGGAAACGTAATGTCAGGAGTAAGGAGCCGGGCAGGGCCATCCTCATTGTCCTTTTTCACTAATATACGGGTGGAGCCGCGGCACACGGCTAGTTTGGTATAAAAATATTCATCACATGGCCTTAATTTTTTTCTTGAGTCTATAGTGGAGCATTGTAAGCAAATGTATGGAAGAATCTAGATAGATAGGTAGATACTTTATTAATCCCAAGGGGAAATTCACATAATCCAGCAGCAGTATACTGATACAAAAACAATATTAAATTAAAGAGTAATAAAAATGTATGTAAAAACAGACAATAACTTTGAATAATGTTAGCATTTACTCCCCCGGGTGGAATTGAAGAGTCGCATAGTGTGAGGGAGGAACAATCTCCTCAGTCTGTCAGTGGAGCAGGACGGTGACAGCAGTCTGTCACTGAAGCTACTCCTCTGCCTGGAGATGACACCGTTCAGTGGATGCAGTGGATTCTCCATGATTGACAGGAGCCTGCTCAGCGCCCGTCGCTCTGCTACAGATGTTATACTGTCCAGCTTCATTCCCACAATAGAGCCTGCCTTCCTAACAAGTTTGTCCAGGTGTGAGGCGTCCTTCATCTTTATGCTGCCTCCCCAGCACACCACCGCCTAGAAGAGGGCACTCTCCACAACCGTCTGGTAGAACATCTGCAGCATCTTATTGTAGATGTTAAAGGACGCCAACCTTCTAAGGAAGTATAGTCGGCTCTGACCTTTCTTACACAGAGCATCAGTATTGGCAGTCCAGTCCAATTTATCATCCAGCTGCACTCCCAAGTATTTATAGGTCTGTACCCTCTGCACACAGTCTCCTCTGATGATTACGGGGTCCATGAGGGGCCTGGGCCTCCTAAAATCCACTACCAGTTCCTTGGTCTTGCTGGTGTTCAGGTGTAAGTGGTTTGAGTCACACCATTTAACAAAGTCTTTGATTAGTTTCCTATACTCCTCCTCCTGCCCACTCCTGATGCAGCACACAATAGCAGTGTCATCAGCGAACTTTTGCATGTGGCAGGACTCCGAGTTGTATTGGAAGTCCGATGTATCTAGGCTGAACAGGACCGGAGAAAGTACAGTCCCTTGCGGCGCTCCTGTGCTGCTGATCACAATGTCAGACCTGCAGTTCCCAAGATGCACATACTGAGGTCTGTCTGTAAGATAGTCCACGATCCATGCCACCAGGTGTGAATCTACTCCCATCTCTGTCAGCTTGTCCCTAAGGAGCAGAGGTTGGATTGTGCTGAAAGTACTAGTGAAGTCCAAAAACATAATTCTTACAGCACCACTGCCTCTGTCCAAGTGGGTGAGGGATCGGTGTAGCATATAGATGATGGCATCCTCTGCTCCCACCTTCTCCTGGTATGCGAACTACAGAGGATTGAGGGCGTGGCGGACCTGTGGCCTCAGGTGGTGAAGCAGCAGCTGCTCCATGGTCTTCATCACATGTAAAAAAAGTTTTTAAGATTTTTGTGTCTTTGATTAATTTAAAACCTTTTACAGTGTAACTGAAAGAACAAAATTATATGTACCTGTCCATCTTCAGATCTGTTTAATCCAGTTCAGGGTCACATTGGAGGGGAGCCTATTTGGCCACATCTGACCTGAGTCAATCGCTGGTCACAATTATACACATTTTCAACTTTTGCTGAGCCAGTTTAGAGTGGCTGAGGGATGTCTTTGAGATGTGGACCAAAAACCCACTCAAACTCCACAAAGGCAGTGAGTGACCAGCTCTGGAAATCACACCCAGAATCTCATAGCTTTCAGACTACCATGTAGCCTTTATGCTGATCCTTAAATGATAATTAAAAATCAAGTGGGTTTGTTTTGTGTAAATATAAAGACACATTTTTTATTTTTATTTTTTAAATATCTAACCAGAATCTGGTGGAATTATCTTTAGGAGACATGTAATACATGAATGATATTCCCTTGGGTGAAGGCACTCCCTAAAGTGTTCAGTCGCAGACATGACTCATTCTGTGCTGTAGAGTCTAGAGCCAAATAGAGCAGCAATCACCTTATCATGTTCCCTTGGAGATTGGCACAGATATCTATATTTCAGGAGCAGCTTTTGGCAGAATAATTGATTTAAAGGATGAGCTGTAGAAAAGGCAACATGGAAATCTTGCCCGTAAAGATGTCATAGGTAAAACCAGAGATGCGGAAATAGTAGCATTCATTGCCCTGGTAATGTCATAAGCAAACTGCTGAGGCTTTAGGGATACTGTAACAGTGTAAGTGAAGATAGAATTTTAATAGAGGGCTCATTGTTTTGGGCCTCAAAGCAAGTGTAAAAGTAAAAAGCAGTCACTGTTGATTTCACAGGCATTGTTCTTTTTTGCTTTGTGACAGAAAACAGGCCAGCCTGATGCATTTTGGAATTGATGCCCTAAACTGTTTTCATATTTTCCTCTTGCTGAATCCACTGTTGTAAGCAAAAATTTTCGTTAAAACATTTTTACTTCCAGGCTACCAGCAGCCAAACTCCTGGCACCCCCCTGTCTCCAATGGACACACTGAATACACTGTCTAACTTTGAGTCTGAAATGGAACCCGATGGACAAGGAAGTTATTCCTTATTCCCTGCATTGGACAGTATTTCAAGTCTGGCAGGGGCAGCTGAACCTCTGGAAAGGCAAGTACATTGAATGTTTTTCTTTTGTCTTGTAATATGTTTCTTAATTACAAGTGTTGCCACAAGCAGTAACATTAAAGGCATCATTATGAAATTCTTTAGTCATGAAACAATTGAGTTAGGAAACCATTGACCTCTCCTATTGAACTGTTTTTTTTTAACTTTCTAGAGGTGAAATGAAACTGAAAGTTTGCTTTATTCATGCAGTTCTCTGTTTGTATTGAAAAGGACATGACATTTACAATAGCAAAATCATAACTTGAGCCTTCTTTTGAAAAGGAAATATTTGAAGTTTTAACCCTCCATAATTGTATGGAAATGCTTGATGAAATACAGGGAATAGCCAAACTGCCAAGCTTAATTTCTTTTTCCAGTATTTCTGTCTGAATGGCAGCTCATTTAGATATCAGTGCACATGTAACTCCCTGTACTTATTTGATAAAATGATAGGTTATGTAAATAAGTAATACAACATTTTGTTGTCTTTTATATGTTCAAAGTTCAGTTCTGTAGTGGAAAAAAAATATTTATCTCCAGTGTATGACAGCTGGGCACTTCTCACCAACCCGGCCCTTTTTTGCAGCTGAATGTTTTGTTCCTGCAGCCTTTGTCAAATTGATATCACGTTTACTGTATTTTTGCCTGTGAAAAACTATGGAAAATCATTCTTAAAAAGCAATTGAACTCGCATGTAATGTAAATATAACAAATACTGGAATAAATTAGCTACCGTATAACTTTATTCTCTTTGTTAGTATAAAATAAGGCACAAGTATGTTGTAATCGTACAACCTAAGCAAAGTTATGGAAAATATACTTACTGTACACCCATTTATTATTATTGAGACTTACTGTATGTGATGCAAGGAGAACACAGTGGCTTTTTAACTTCAGTAGGCTTGATTACTCTTCTAATTTCTGTCTGTCACACTTTATACATAACAATGTTTTAACAAACCAATCATGCAAAATGCAGAGAATGCAGTAAAGATCTTACCAGTGTCTCAGTTATTAGTATTTACTTTGCCCTCCATAATGTTTGGGACAAAGACGCATTTTTCCTGGATTAAAATGCACATTGCAGACTTTAATTGTGGGGTATTTAAATACATTTTGGTCACACCATGTAAAAGTTACAACACTTTTGAAACATGGTCCCCACATATCAAGGCACCGTAATGTTTAGGACATGACAATAGTAGGAATAAAGCAGTAATTTTAGATATTCCTTCCAGTTGAGCAGAGCGGTAAATCAAGGAAAAATCAATAGTTTCTTTCGTGTTAATTTTAATCTCCTCCTGCCTACAAGTTATGCTGACGAGAATTTTTCTCGGCATTTCCATGTGATAATACACTTTCAGGGTGCGAATGATGCCCAAACCCAATGGCTGAAGCACTGCTGTACAATTGGGCGGGAGGAATTCAATGCAAACATTATCTGAATGTGGAAGTATGTTGTGGGCAGCACAGTTATCAATCAGAAGCCGAATAATCCTCTTCTTCTTCTTCATATTGTGAGTTTTCTGAACTATTTTGGGATCCTCGACCAAACTTTTTTGGGTCTTTGCCCCAAATATTATGGAAGGCTCTGCATTGGAAAGAAACCTGAATTATAATCATGACAGTGTCAAATAGTGTTACAAATGAAGTACAGTGGTCATTCTTTGAAGTGCTTAGCAGACTACCCTGCAGCATCACACATGCTTTAAGTGTTTAATGTTTCAGTAACTATTATTACATACACCTTCTACCCATATCCATAACGGGCCTCCATGATGAACAGCCTCTAACTTGTTAGAACAGTAAATAGGTTAGGGCAGTTAGTGAATAGTGTCAGTAACTTTGGCCCAAGTATTGGTAAGGTTAAGCCAGGAAGCCAAGTGCATCTGTAATTGTTAATATATTTCTTTTAACATTTTTTTCAGTTCTTCTTTAAAATTTCTTAATTTTAGTGAGCCACCTAATGATGTGACTGACAAGCCGAATCTGACTTGGCTTGATGCTGCACAGGTAATAAATAGTTTACTGCTTTTGAAATGTTTCTAGATGGCTGTTGTAAAATTAGTGGGCTCCCTCTGATTTTAAAAATGATGTGTATCTTATTTCCACAAATGTTTCAGACTGTTCTGGAAGAAGCAGGGAGACCAATGCATATCAAAGAAATAAAACAGAGAATTATCGACAGGGGCTTAGTGCAGTCAAAGTAAGTATAATTGTGGATTGTTAACTGAGTAGTTTTTAAAATCAGATTTTTTTTCCATCAAAAATGTAAAATGGAAAATTTATCTTTTACAGTGCAAAGTCTAGTTTGGAGGCTGTTATGTATCGTGAGGTAAGACCAAACACATTGCATTATATCTTTACTGTCACTTATTCTGTCTTGTTAAAAGAGTCTGTGGTTTCTGAAGAGTGGCTTTGAATGACACTAAAAAGTGAGAACTACTGTAACCTGACAAGAAAACCATCTGCTTCGTAAATCATAATAAAATTTCAAACAATGACATTGCTATTATTGAAATAACTTGATTTCTTCATAAAACAGTATGTAGAACTTCTTTACTTTTTTTCTATTTAAAATTAGCATTATGCCAATCATCGAAGAGAAATCCTTCTTTCCGTATGTTTTGTGAATTTGTTATACAACAGTATGACCAGTAACTCCAGTCCCTATGCTGGTGGTATTAGGCAAAAGGCAGATATCCATCCCACAGGGCACACTCATACACACCTAAATTATATTTTAGGGTCACTGGTTAACCAAACATACTTGTCTCTAAGATGTATCGGAAAATTAGAGTACCCTGGAAAAGCTCTTATGGTTGTAAAGCAGCAGCACTTAATCTCTGGACCGCTCTCTGCTAAAGAAAACACTTTTGAGAATTTTTAGCCAGTTTAGACAGTTTTATCTGTCAACTTCAGTGGTTATATTAGTCATTTTTAATGTACCAGTATACTACTTCAATATATGACAGTTTTATACAAAGAACTCTACAAACCAAATCTCTGCAATACCGGTATATCAAGACTGTACAGTATAGTGTATGGTCTTTTAGATTGTATTTTTCAGACAAATATATTTGGTGATTGATAACTAGTGATATACTAAACTAGAAAAGGTAGATTTCAAGAGAAGCCAGAAACGTAGCCTCTTTTTTACTTGTATGGTTTTAAATGGTGACGCTCATTAAACATAATCAGATGCTGCAGCAGTCTAAAGCAGTGGTCCCCAACCTTTTTGACTCCAAGGACTGCTTTACTAGAAGCAAATTTTTCCAGGGACCGGTGTGGGATGGGGGGGAGGATTTTTAGGGGCGGGTTCATAGGGTATTTTTATACACAATTTACATTACATATCTATTATTATTATTATTATTAAGTTATTGTAATAGAAATTATACAGTTTACCATAATGCAGAATCAGTGGGAGCCCTGAACTTGTTTTCCCAGATGGGATCTTCTGGTTGCAGGGATGATGGAAGACAGTGACACGTGAAGTGTGTTGCTTATGTTTAGTCTACACTATAATCTCGTTTTGGTTGCTGTCACTGCAGAAAACGCTGCCTCACAAAGATAGGATGTTGGAAATGGTAGCAGCTTCAATAGTTTCTTTCATGTTAATTTTAATCTCCTCCTGCCTACAAGTTATGCTGATGAGAATTTTTCTCAGCATTTCCTTGTGATAATACACTTTCAGGGTGTGAATGATGCCCAAACCCAATGGCTGAAGCACTGCTGTGCAATTGGGCGGGAGGAATTCAATGCAAACATTATCTGAATGTGGAAGTATGTTGTGGGCAGCACAGTTATCAGTCAGAAGCTGAATAATCCTCTTCTTCTTCATATTGTGAGGTTTCTGAACTATTTTGGGATCCCCATCCCCCAACAGGAACGTCAAACTGAAGTGCATCCCGAAGCGCGATTGCAGCATCTGTGTACGATTGTTTGTAAATTGCCGGGGCAGGGAAACAGCAGGCTCACAGTGTGTTGTCCCATTGACAGAGGTCCCAAGAAAGTTTAAAAACCATACATTTTCTTGAATGAGTGCCGCATTAATAGGAATGTTTCTTGAAGGAGCATCACTGAACCACATAAAAACAGCTTTTTCACCGTCTTCAAATGCAGCAGTTCGCATACGCTTGCAACCCGAGGTTTTTCTTCTTTTTTGCATATATCAAAGACATATGCATTGCATTTGTCATTCCAACAGATTGCACATCACAAATATTAACACTGTTATCGTTTTTTCGTGTCTGCCGTTTCCATAGAAGGGCGACAATGAGTTAAATTCCGATGGATGTTTTTCAAATGTTGATGAGCAATAAGCAAAAGGTATCACTGAAAACCACAGAAAACAAAAACAGCAAAAAAACAGTATGAGGAAAGTTCGAAGAAAGAAAATTGTTTTACAATGTTTCTGTTTGCGAATCGTTGTGCAAATGTGCACAACTGAGCTGCGACCACAGAACTAACTGCTCTGTGGATGATTCATTCAAGCATTTCAAGGTCACTTCATTGTAATGAAAGTATCTGCTGCTGAATGTACTTCGTAGTATCGAGATTTCTATAGACTCGTGTCATATGGGGAAACTGTCAGAAACATAAAAATACTACATTGTAATACTCTCTCACCTCGGTCTCTGACCCCTCTCTGCGCCGCTGCAAAGCCCTGCCCGTCTAGCGTTCTGAAATGTGTCCTCAGTGAAGGGGGCAGCCTTTTTGCTGTAACCCTTCACTGATTGAGTCTCGCAGCCCGGCTGTCAGACGGCCGGGCCATGGACCGGGGGGGTGGGGACCCCTGGTCTAAAGTATGATGCAACATATGTTAAAACTTTAATAATAAGGAATAGAGGATACCTCTACTTTTCATTTGGACAGAAGTATAATCCATACAAATGTGTAAATCTAACCCTTTTAGACATGTCCAGAATGAGTCACTGATTAGCAAAATAAAGTTTTGTTCTAGCAAGGTTATTTAATAATCCACCTAAAAAGTTTGAATGTGCTTGTTTTTTGTGTTACCATCTTTATTCATGTTTTTTTTTTTTTTTTTTCATCTTTTTGTTTTGCTTACTGCTAGAGTGTTGTGTTTCTAACTTATTTAAAATCAAGCATGGCAAAAGTAGTTTGGGGAATTTCCTGGAAAGAGAGAACGTTTTTTGCTTGCACACCCAGTGCAGGTTGGACTCCAACAGGCACATTGCTAACTAATCCTGCCCCTCAGTCTTTTACAATGTCCCACTGTCGCTGGTGCTGCCATTCACCAACTCCAGCCTCTCTCCCTTCTATGCACTTTTCTTGGGTTAGGCTACATAGTAAGCCTGAGAGATCCAGTTCAGTGTGCTACTATATTACAGACACAGAAAGGGAGCAAGCGTTTCAAGAGGATTGAAAACAGGAATGGAGTCTTTGCATTATTGGTAAGTGTTCATTATCGCAAGAAGTACAGAGACACTATCTTGAATCATGACTTTTAGCATATGTTGTCTGTTTTGTACTCTACTTATTTTAAATAAAGATATTATACTTTTAGTTCCAGCAGTGTTTCTGATCAAATCACAATGTAGATGCATTTAAGTTTAAATTACTAATGTGATTTTTTTGGCATTAATTGGAATACCTACCATAGCTTCAGAGCTGCAGGGTTCCTGAATTTCCAAATTTATGCAAGTCTCCTTCAGTCCCACTTCTTAATAGTCATTAAGTTGATTGCAGTTTTTACTTAATTAGGGGTTGATTGCTAAAGGAAGAGCATAAATAGCCAAATTTGTTTGACAAAGATGTCATTCAGAATTAAACTGTCGCAAGGGTGAGAGAGTTGCAGTATTCTATACAAACAATATAAGACTGAATTCTTGGAAAAAAATATCAAACTGCAATTCATTCTGTGTTATTTAACATGAATATCCAAAAGAAAAGTCTTTGTGCCCTTTGTTTTACATAGCAGCATTTTCTGTGCTGTTTTGCACTTTTTCACCACTCACATTTAAAAAAATATATATAGAAATATAATAATCCAGAGTTTAATTATTTCTTGACTAACCTAAATAGTATTTGATACTTTTAAATGTTGAAGATTACAGTTGATATAGTATTTTTTTTCATTGTTATATTTTATTATAGAGATGTGCTTTTGTGGCTTCTTGTTTCTGCCGCTTTGAATTTTGTACTCTGAACAGCCTTAGGTAGTTATTGTTTGTTTGGTTTAAAAATTTACAGTGTTTCATATAACAAAGGAAAAACATAAAAGGAGAAAAATGGGGGCTTCAGTAAATTCATAACTGAACCAGTCAGGTTCAGGCTTGAGGTTAGCACTTAACAAAATTGGACAAAACTAGTTTTACATATTTTCCCCAAACTTTAACAATGAAATTAGAAGCTTCATCCTATTGTGGACAATTGGCTTCAGAAATAAAATTATTTCTTGTTGGTTCAGTTATTCCATAAAAATATCAGATTTCCACCTTATCATTTTGGCATCTTTTCAGCAAAGAACAAAATAGTAGAATATTTAAATATATAGTACAGGCCAAAAGTTTGGACACACCTCCTCATTCAATGTGTTTTCTTTATTTTCATGACTGAAGGCATCAAAACTATGAATGAACACATGTGGAGTTATGTACTTAACAAAAAAAGGTGAAATAACTGAAAACATGTTTTATATTCTAGTTTCTTCAAAATAGCCACCCTTTGCTCTGATTACTGCTTTGCACACTCTTGGCATTCTCTCGATGAGCTTCAACAGGTAGTCACCTGAAATGGTTTTCACTTCACAGGTGTGCCTTATCAGGGTTATTTAGTGGAATTTCTTGCTTTATCAATGGGGTTGGGACCAGCAGTTGTGTTGTGCAGAAGTCAGGTTAGTTGGACGATCATTTATTTTTCAACAAGACAATGACCCCAAACACACCTCCAGGCTGTGTAAGGGCTATTTGACCAAGAAGGAGAGTGATGGAGTGCTGTAAATGGTCATGAAAATAAAAAAAACACATTGAATGAGGAGGTGTGTCCAAACTTTTGGCCTGTACTGTATCTATGTATAAAACATTCTGTAGTATGTGTGTAATTTATATAAAATAATATATATAATAGAATATTTGATTCTAAGTGAAAAAGACTAAGATGTATACAATTCTGGTATTAATGTACTTATTTCATTTTAACTTGAAAAAACCAAGACCTTAGAAATCAGAGCAATGAACCAAGAGAACAGACTCTTATTAACACTGTGTGTTACATTAAGTGCTCAACTCAGTACATTAATGGATTGTTTTTAAAATTAAATATTCCATGTGAATATCCACTTGTTTCCCTACAGTATAATCAGAATGCACACACAATAGTGATATAGCAGAATCATGTAGAAGAAATAAAAAGAAATTGGACACCAAGTATCAGTGTCATGATAAACTATATAGAAAAGGGCCATTGTAAATTCTGGTGCACTTCTTATGAAGGATGACCTGCAGTTCTTGTGTGAGGTAAATTAGCTTGTCTTTTATAATAAGTAAGTTGTTGCTGCTTACTACAGCAGCTGTAACTTGGTTATTTTGTGTGTTGAAGGTTGAATGAATGCCCACCACAAACTTACATAAGTGTGTGTACATAAACATAAAGGAAGAAGGATTTTTGTGACACAGACGGCAATGAAAGGGCCAGTTTTGGTTGTTGGACTGTGTGTTAGACATCTATCAGTTAGACTTCACTTGGCTCTTTTGTCTGCATTCATGCTTGCTTAAAGTTATTATTTTTGCACCAATTATTATTTATGCTTTAGGTTTTTCCATTTGTTACCTTTTTATTTATTTCTTCATTTGTATCAGTTTTCATGCATTAAATAACAGTTGCTAATCCTGATCTGCAAAGCAGGTACACTGAGCTGCTGCCATACTGTTTTCCATTGTAAAAGGTAAGAATGGAGTTGGACTTGTGGACTGTATGCACATATATTGTTAACTACGACTGTCTTTAGAATTGTCTTGATGCTCATTAACTAGTCTGGCTATGTGTTTGGTATTAATTTCATCAGCTATTCTCCATTTTCAGACGGATGATGAGCGTCAGCAGGCCTTACGGGGATTCACAGCCCAGCCTTTTATTTCTGCAACTTCACAAAACCAGTTTGCAAGCCAAGGATCTGGGGGTCCCTCACCAAGCTTTTCTGCCTCATCTAATCTCTCAGAATCACGGGTAAAAGCCAAGAAAGTTCTTCGTAAGAGCCAAAATGAAAAGTACAGACTGAAATATCTGAGACTGCAAAAAGCTGCCAGAGCCATGATTTTTGTAAGTACCTAAATTTACCTGACTCTGACAAAGTAATTTCTCAGCCTGCAGAACTGGTTTTAAAAATACCTTCCTCTTGTATTAAATATATATTAACTCTATAGATATTTATCTTTTATTAAATTCTTGAGCAATATCATCCCATTTAAACTTGTACTCTGCCTTTGGTGAAAAATGATTTGAACCTAATGCGGCCAAATTGTGTTGTAGTTCTATTTTAGTTTATTTTTGTAATTATTCTCAAGTTAAGTTATATTCCAATGCACTTGTGTCAAATATTTTGTTCTTTATATGAAAATAGTTTTCAGAAAACTACATCTATTATAGCTCACCCTTTGCTTGCTTCCAATTGAATTTTTTTTCTTAATTTTTTTAAAAAAATAAATCCGATTCTGTTACTGATTTAATAAATAATATTAATCCTATGCCTTGTTTGTAAATCATTTTTACTAGTATACACTACTCAAAAAAAATAATGGAAGATGTAATCATCACAGTCTAGCACCAAGTCAGTTAAGCTTCAGGGATATCACTTTGTCCATTTAGGAAACATAAGCAATTCTGAATCAACATGTGCACTGGATAGGCAACAGCAAGACAACCCCAAAAAGAGAATGCTTTTGCAAGTTTTGGCCACAGACAATTGCTCTCTGTTTATCCTTACTGACTAATTCTTCTCTAGTTTTGCTAGTGTCCTTGTCACTACTGATAGCATGAGGCGGTACCTGCAGCCAATTCAGGTTGCACAGGTAGTACAGCTCCTCTAGGATAGCACATCCATACATACCGTCGCAAAAAGGTTGTCTGTGTCTCCCAGCACAGTCTCATGATCATGGAGGAGATGGGTTGTTAGACTAGGAGAACTGGATAGGGCCGTAAAAGGGCATCAACCCGTCAGCAAGACCAGTATCTGATTCTTTGTGTGAGGAGGAACCAGTGGAGCACTGCCAGAGCCCTACAAAACAATCTCCAGCTGGCTACCAGTGTGCATGTTTCTGACCAAACTGTCATGAGAGTGGCATGGGGGCCCAATGTCCTCTTGTGGGACCTGTGCTAACAGCCCATCACCGTGCAGCTCATTTGACATTCACTAGAGAATAACACAATTGGCAGCTTCACCATTGGTGCCCCATTGTCTTCAACAACAACAACAACAACAACATTTATTTATATAGCACATTTTCATACAAAAAAATGTAGCTCAAAGTGCTTTACATAATGAAGAATAGAAAAATAAGAGACACAGTAAGAAAATAAAATAAGTCAACATTAATTAACAT
>JANRMT010062803.1:1065986-1089671 GCA_026402145.1 Polypterus bichir lapradei | reverse complement strand
AGAATAACACAATTGGCAGCTTCACCATTGGTGCCCCATTGTCTTCACAGATGACTGAGCACATTTGACACATTTAAAAGACTCTGGAGATGCTGTGGTGAACATTATGCAGCTTTCAGTATCATCCAGCATGACTGTTTTGGCGGTGGGTCAGTGATAGTTTCGGGAGGCATATCCTTGGAAGGTCGCACAAATCTCCACATGCTAGGCAATGGTATCCAGCTGCTGTTGGGTACCAGGATGAAATCCTCAGACCCATTGTCAGACCTTACGCTGGAGCAGTGGTCCTCTGGGTTCCTCCTGGTGCTGAACAATGCCCGACATCATGTGGCTAGAGTGTGTAGGCAGTTACTAAATGACAAAGGCATTGATGCCATTGACTGGCCCTTATAATTCCCAAGACCTGAATCCAGTTGAAAACCACTGGGACATTACGTATCAGTGCATCCAGTGCTGCCAAGTACCTACACAGGTTGCCAAGGAGCTCATTGATGCCCTGATCCAGGTCTGGAAGGAGATCCCCCAGGACACCATCCACTGTCTAATCAAGAGCATGTCCAGATATTGTCGGGAGTGCATAAAGGCATATGGGGTTCATATATGCTACCAAGTCACATTATCAGTACATGTGATGAAATTCACGCTAGCTGGATCAGCTTGTGATTTCAGTTTTTGACGTGCTTGTGCTGATGTTCGTTGTGCTGTTGAATCCAGCCCTCAGTGAGTTGATGATTTTGATTTCCATTGACCGTATTACTCATTATTTCCACTAGAATATTTCATTCATTGAGTACCGATTTGTGATTTAAGTTCTCCCTTAATTTTTTTGGGCAGTGTTTATTGTACCGTAAAAAATTAAATAAGATGGATTGTATTAATTGGAATGTTTTTTTGCACATCCTACTAGGTGAGATCTAACCACTAGATTCCTTGCAGTGTTCAATGGAATCTCCACTGTCCAAGATGTTTTCATGTAGCAAGATTCAGAAGCTTGTATTGCAATATTAAGCTTCAAGCTTTTTTCTTAAAAAATAAATGGGTACCAAATCGATGGATACATAAAGCACATTTAAAAGAGATATAAAATGAATACTTCATAACTATTATTTTATTAAACTGTATAGATTTAATATCGACAGTGGCTTCATTTTTGGGAAAGACAGAGACTGAAAGAATGCGAGAGAACTCCTAAGCAAAACAAGATGACGCCATAAATTAAATCCATCTGCAGTGCCAAAAAAATTGAAGTAAGCTGCATCCTTAGTATGACATTGCAAAGCTTTGTTCCATGCACATCAGATTTTATTCACATTATGAACCATAGTTGGTGCAGCAGCACCCCCAAACCCACGACACAACTGCCATCATGGGTTCAAAAAGAGTATATTTTATTATACAAAGGTTCTTTTATAGGCCTTCTTGATAGATTTGCACAGCACACAAAATGAGTTTAAACTCTTCCTTGTCGTTCGTCGTACTCCTCTTCTTCCTCCTAGAATGCGTTGTCCTCCATCTCACAACTCCGACTCTTTGAGGTGAGGCACCAGACTTCTATTAAACCGGACTCAGGAATTCTTATAGGTTGTAGGACAATGCCTGAAGGAAGCACTTTAGAGTCAGGCAGAAGGTTTCCAAGGTAGGAATAGTCCGTCCTCAAAGCTCCCCCTGGTAGCACCCATTGGACCCAGCAGGGCTGTCCCACAGGACTACAATTACCAGCATGCCCTGCAGGCAGACACAAGGGAGCAGCAGTACAGGAGTGCTGCATCCAGGGTGTTGGGGGACCTTCCGTTATTATGGCATCCCAGCCAAGTAAGGAACCTCCAACTGTCCTTCCAGAAATGCCAATCGATTAATACTGGTACATTGTGTCAGCATCTTGTTTAGGGTAGGCAATGGGGTTCGTCCTTATCAGAACAGCAGTTCCTTTGTGTATTCGATTACAACTTGTGTATCATTTGATCTTTGCTTTTCATGTCTTTGTGAGAAGTTAAAGTCAGGGTTTAGTTGGGAGGTCATATCTCGGCACATTGTGCGTTTTTTGTTAAATCTATACATTCATTTTTAATGCACAATCAATAGAGATTTGCTTAATTTTGCATTAAGTAAATGCTAATAGTAAAGAATCAGATAATACAAATATAGAATGTTTTTTGATCCACAGCAAAATAGTTGTTACTCTCCATATCAAAAAGGAAAAATTGAAAAACTCGCATTCAGAAAAACAGCAGGTCATATATTCAGGGTGTTTAGTGTGCATCACCATATATTTTCATTCAGAAAAAGGAACCATTTTATTCTTTGGGCATTGCATTAAATATGACGTATCCTTTATCCTTTTGTAATTAATTTATATTTTGACACAGCAGGGACTGCACCTAATTTTGTTGTATTTGTTACAATGACAATAAAGAGATTCTGATTCTGATGTTCATGTTGTTATATATACATATTTTGTGATTTTCATGAAATCCAGGGATTACAGCATACTGCTACACTTTGTGTGCCCTAATGCATTTATCAAATCAAAATGTTAAGAACATTTATATTTTTACAATTTTCTCTCTCTTCTTTCTATTCTTGTTTTCAGTAGAATTTGTTGTTTTTAAGATATGTTATATGATCTGCATATGGAAACGGTAACTACAGTCAAAGAGATATTTAGATGTTTTCTTTAAGTTAGAAAGCAGTCCCACCTTGGTGTTATATCTATATTAAGATGTAGGTTTATTGGGCCATGATTGTCACATGTACAGTTATAGGTTCTGTCTGTGGGGAGCATAGAGGCAACCCTAATCCAAAAAAAAAAACCCAAAAGGTGGTGTGGGTGGGAAACTGTGGGGCAATGCTATAGAAATGTGGTGATGGTAAAAATCAGTTGAAAGGTCCATACCAGCTATGGTTGATTCTGTATGTTGCTATATACTACTTCAAACGGCAGTCATTCACTTTTGTTCTATTTTTCGTTTCCTTGTCTAGTCTAACTAATTTTCCAAGAGATTCAGATCCAATATGACTGTGCATACAGATACATCAATTCTGTAAAATTAACAAAATTGATTCATTGGACAGATGAAACCTAAAAGGCAACCATGAATACCAGCAACTGTATGTGCTGACTGGTGACATGCTGACTTCAGATCATTTACAAGGCAGGACGTCCGCAAATTTGTCGCCTTAAGAATTCAAGTGCTCAGAAATGCTCTGCATTGAATCATCGTTTCTGGATCTGTATGTAAAAACCCATGTGTGCCAACAGAGCAGTCACCCTGTAAGACTATTACAGAAAAATATGTATTTGAGATGTGACATTGCAAAAAACACATAGCAGTTAGGCTGTTTTGCAAGACTTTTTTTATTTCTCTTTTCTCTAAAAAGATTGAATATATGTTGCATGGGTTAAAAAAATACTATTACATAGCAGTAGCATCCTTGAGATGAATGTGAAGAGTGTCAGTAGTCAATCATAGATGGTAGTGAAAAATGGAGGGCAGTGTTTGTAGATTTTAACACAAGTTTAAAGTAAGCTGGTTTGAGATGACACTTATATTATGAATAAATCAGCCACTGTCAATGCATTCAGAACTTCAGTTGCAGCCCTGTTGCTATGTTGATTGTTTATTTTATTTGTTGTCTCTTAAGCTACATCAATTGGAGCATTTTTATTATTATCTATGTTGTAGAATATAATTTTTTCAAGCCCCCCCAAAAACCCCTCACCACCATTTTTATGAATGGCCAATGTGTACAGTGAAATTCTTATCAGTGAAACTCTCTAATGCCAAGATGATTGAGAATTACTACCTAACCTTGAAATATTTAACATCCTTACCTGAAAAATCTTAACATATGTGTCATTAACAGATAAAATAAGAAAATATACCTTATATGCATTAGGCATACTTCACATATGTTGCAAATGGACCAAGCTCTAATTAATGTTATTTACTTTGTTCGGTAGTGGAGGTAATACATCATAGATAATTTCCTTTCAGGTAAGTGTGTGACTTGAAATCAACAGCATACTGGCATCCTTGGACATAAAGTGAAATTTTCATTAGAGAATTGTTATTACACCTGCAAACATTACAGTATAGGTCAACCCTGTGTAAAGTTATGCTGCCTTTCTGATGTGATATGATCCCTCTCCCACTTGGACAGAGGCAGTGGTGCTGTAAGAATTATGTTTTTGGACTTCTCTAGCGCCTTCAACACCATCCAACCTCTGCTCCTTAGGGACAAGCTGACTGAGATGGGAGTAGATTCACACCTGGTGGCATGGATCGTGGACTATCTTACTGACAGACCTCAGTATGTGCGTCTTGGGAACTGCAGGTCTGACATTGTGTTTAGCAACACAGGGACACCGCAGGGGACTGTACTTTCTCCGGTCCTGTTCAACCTATATACATCAGACTTCCAATATGACACGGAGTCCTGTCACGTGAAAAGTTAGCTGATGACACTGCTATTGTGGGCTGCATCAGGAGTGGGCAGGAGGAGGAGTACAGGAAGCTAATCAAAGACTTTGTTAAATGGTGCGACTCAAACCACTTACATCTTAACATCAGCAAAACCAAGGAGCTGGTGGTGGATTTTAGGAGGCCCAGGCCCCTCATGGACCCCGTGATCATCAGAGGTGACTGTGTGCAGAGGGTGCAGACCTATAAATATCTGGGAGTGCAGCTGGATGACAAATTGGACTGGACTGCCAATACTGATGCTCTATGTAAGAAAGGTCAGAGCCGACTATATTTTCTGAGAAGGTTGGCATCCTTCAACATCTGCAATAAGATGCTGCAGATGTTCTACCAGATGGTTGTGGCGAGTGCCCTCTTCTACGTGGTGGTGTGCTGGGGAGGCAGCATAAAGATGAAAGACGCCTCACGCCTGGACAAACTTGTTAAGAAGGCAGGCTCTATTGTAGGAGTAAAGTTGGACAGTTTAACATCTGTGGCAGAGCAACGGGCACTAAGCAAACTCCTGTCAATCATGAAGAATCCACTGCATCCACTTAACAGTGTCATCTCCAGGCAGAGGAGTAGCTTCAGTGACAGACTTTTGTCATTGTCTTGCTCCACTGACAGACTGAGGAGATTGTTCCTCCCCCACACTATGCGTCTCTTCAAATCCACCCGGGGGAGTAAATGCTAACATTACTCAAAGTTATTGTCTGCTTTTTAATTTTTATTTTTTTTCATTTTTATTACTATTTAATTTAATATTGTTTTTTGTATCAGTATACTGCTGCTGGATTATGTGAATTTCCCCTTAGGATTAATAAAGTATCTATCTATCTATCTATCTATCTATCTATCTATCTATCTATCTATCTATCTACAGGTGCCTCCGATTTAATATTACATAGAAAAGAGTGTTACTTACTCATAGCTCTAGTGTGTGGGATGCCATAAAACTATGTAACAGTAATGGAGCAGACAGTTTTATACGGGTTGTATTAATTGAGGCTCAGATTTGCATGTAATGAAGAAACGACTATGGGGAAGTATTGTACTCTATTTGCAGATTATAAAAGGATTTAATTTCTGTACAAAATAAACTGAATGTCAAAAATATTAATTGCAGTTGGGACATTCGTCATTACTTTTTCAAATTAACGCAAGACCTTAAAGGCATATTGAATTAAGCAGGATTTGACGTAGTTAACGGAAGATAGGAGATCATCTATAGCGAAACGGTTTCTAGCAGGTATCAGGAAGGTAAAGAGTTGGAGCCCTCTATCCCATCACCAAACTGGGGAAGAACAAATACTGTCTAACATAGTTCAAAGGTTAGGAGGGCAATATTGCTGTATTTCCATGACCTGAATTAAGATCTTGCATTTTACACGAGGGAACTTTTTGCATAAAAATTTTATTAAAGACTTTGTGCTTCTCCTGAAAATGAAAGGTTGGTTGATGAAGCAGAATCGTAGTGCTGTTGATCTGAGGACGCAATGATAAAGTATCTAATGCACCTGATGTCATGGGGCCTTTGATTATGAAATACATTTTTAATATTAATAGCTGTTGGAGGTGTTGTTTTTGTTTTGAAGGCAAGAGGTTTAAAGGATTTTATAAATCTTTTTTTTTTTTTGTCTTTAGGAGAATGCAGCACTTTGTGATGAAATTGCTCACTTAGAGGAGAAGTTTATTCAAGCAAAAGAAGAACGCAGGTAACCATTATAATGCTATCTGGGGAAACATGACAGCTTTATAAAATATGACTTGAAAAAAGAAAAACACGATACAATATTGAAGTTTCTTTTAATTGACTGAATTGCTATTAATAATAATGTCTGTGCAAATTTGTAAAGCATTATATTTAAATTTTTAAGAATTATTTAATTTTTCCTGTGTCCTTTTATTATTTAATGGATTTTTTTCCCTCCTCTTCAAATTTGATCTGCAGGTTTTTGTTAAAAACTTTGCTGCAGTACCAATCACTGACAGAAGGAGACATTCACATGGCTCCCAGTACTTCTTCACACCCCCAAGCATCTTTTAGCTCATCAGGAATTGGGGGATTAAGTGTTGGAACAACACCAGTGCTGGGACAAGGCATTTCAGGTGGGGAGGACAGCATCAGTAAGAAATGCAAGAAAGATCGGAAGGACAGAGGAAAAGAAAATGGAAGGGAGGATGGTAAAGCACTATTATACTTTGATTGTCAAAAATCCCTTTTCAGAAATGATTGAGGAGTTGGGCACTATAATATTGTTTCAGATTTAATAAATTACAAATAAATAATCTTTGAAGATGTGCCATTGGTTAAAAAATACAGGCTGACAGCAAATGACTCAGATTTACAGTTTTGTATTATAATCAATATAGCCGATAACAAGAAATTTAGAGTACGTAGTTGTTGATATGGAAACTTTTAAAATCCAGGAGAGACAAAAGGCTTTATTTGAATGTCCTTAATGGGGGATCATCACTAAATGATCTAGGGCGAGATATTCACAGCAGAATTACACTGGTTGCAGGGTGCTCCGTGACTGTACCTCGCAGGTCATCAGATTGCCTGCGTAAGGTCCGAGTCAGCATCATGCTTGAGTACAGGATGTTTCATGTTTTTCCTACATTCTAAAAACAGCAGTTTTACTGAGATTTATGGAACTACACTTTAATTCAATAATCCTGCTGTGATGGCAGCTTTCATTCTGGGTAACAGTAGTCAATCCCTTCAAGTATTTAAGGACTATATTCCAGTAACTTCAGATTTTTTTTAGGGTGCAAAAGAGGCAGTACATTTTACTGAAACCGCTTTATATTAGCCTTTTTATTTCCAATAAAATGGCACTTTACTGTAGTTTTACAAATGTGGTTTATTAATTAAAGAAACTTAATTAATTACAACTTGAATTGATTAATGTATATTCTTAAAATGCAACATATTTATATAGCAAACGTATTTCTGTGAAAAAATAGTTTTCTATTAAATTTATTTTTTATAAATGGCAGTCTTTCCAGGCAGACACCCACCGCCTTTCTTATTATTAGCATTCTTTAGCTTTCAAACTTAGTCTTGCTGTTCAAAATTATTGCAGTTATTAGCTTGTTTGTTTGAAATATTTTCTAGTATGTTTTGTGTAGTGCTTGACAATACTGTGCTCTACTGAACCATATAAAATAGATATCAAAAAAATTTGAAAGGACTCCGAAGGTTGCCATTTGAATGCCGTAAACTCCGCTGGGCCCTTGAGCAAGGCCCTTAACCTGCAGTTGCTCCGTCCTGCGTATGACGTTAACCTGCATCCAGCCCTGCAAGCAGGTCCTCCAACTTACAGGGAAAACTTGGGGTTTGGTGGCAGGATTGGCACTCCAGCCACTGTTCCAGTGTGGTGTTGAGCTCTTACCCGTTGTACAGCTGCACTCTGGTCCCAATCCGGGTGGTTTGTCGTGTGGTGGGTGCGGCAATGCGCTGTAATCCGCGCATGCTGCCAGTAATACACCTCTGCATACTCAACAGTATTTTAGAAAACAAAAAATTATATATATTATTTTCCTCCAGGGCCTCCCTTTTTTTTCTCTTCACAGTATGAAGATTTAAATTCAGCTAAACTAGTCTGTTATGAGCGAGGGTGCCTTCTGATGCATGGCATCCAGTGTCATTTCCCATTTTGCTCCTCATTTTGCCAGGATAGACTTGGGGTCTCTGCCCTCTTTGTAAAGTAATTGTTGATTGTTGGCAGAAGGAGAGGTACAGTGGCAGAGTAATTTGGAAGGAATTCAGTGTGAGAATTAAGTGAGAGAAAGCATTGCCGTGATGCAAATGCAGATTCAGTGAGTCACTCATATTAAAATGCAACAAGGCTCATTATATAATCTTATGTTTAATGCATACAGCATCAATCTACAAATGTCCAAGGGACTGTCGTTTCCCCTTTTCAGCAATCCAAGTAAATATGCCAGTTCACTTCTACTTAACGGTCTGGCAAGAACTCCGAAAAAAATGTTCTTTGCATCCTGAAGTTTTTGGCAATGTCACATTAACCACTGATGAGAGTCTTGGTATTAAAAAGTATTTTTGCTGTATGGGCGGCAGCTAAATTTGACTGCCTGGCAGTTGTAAGTTGCGAGGAATGGCGTCTAGTTTCAATCTCCCCTCAGAAATTTTAAAATGAATTTTATGCTAACTGAAGTAATCCCAATACATACAGTAATGTGAGGCTTACAAACGTGTCTCCAGTCTCTGATTGTTTGTACTATTTTCTTTTCACTGTGTATTCCACCAAAATTTCCTTTCAACTTTGAAAATGAATCTAAGTTGTGCACCTTTTGATTAAAAGAAATCCTCCTCTCTTATGTGAACCAGGCTGTGTGGCCGATAGCGACTGTTCAAGGTGTGGGGCAGAAGTCCAGCAGGTGTACAGTACATCCCTTCAAAATGTAGCCTGAGCAGCACTGCCGCACAGGCCTATGGTTAAACATACATTACAGAATCCAGGCAGTGATTTTTATTCGAATGATTAGTAGAGCAAAATCATGTTTCAACAGAAATGATATTAAACTGCTGTACATTAAATGCTGCCATCATGGCATTAAACTGCAGTCAGTGCTGGGTGGTTCATAAAAAAGCAAAGAGGCTTGTAATGCTGCTTTGTGCCACAGTTTGCATGTGTTCTTGTGTGTGTGTTGGTCTTTCACTTTCTAAAGAAATAAAGAGTGTTATTTAATGTGGACATGCTGTGAGTGCAGTATAGTGGTTATACGCTTTTAGTTTCACTTGAATTTGAAGAAATTGTTAAAATAGTTTCATTTTTGGTCTTGGACAAAAGTATTTTTACAATAACATTATCCTCCAGACATTTTCACTTTTAACAGTAAATACGTTGAGATATCACATTAATTTTAAGCTTCAGACAATGAAAACAAGATCACTTTGTTTTGTCTTTAATTAAAGTGTAATTGTTTATGATTTCAGTTGATAGCACTTTTGTGCCAAAATGTAATCAAAACTTTTAAAAATATGGGGTCATTTTATTTGCTTTACTACCTTTTTGGGGTGTAAAGTTTTTACAAATCCACTAAAAGGAATCTGTTCTGAGGAGTAGGTTAATATTTTCTAATTAAAATCAAATTCCTTATCGTTGCAGTACTGAAGAGGGTTTCCAAGAAAAAGAAAACAGCAGAATGTGGATCCCGGCGTCTGGTACAGCCAATCCCATTAGACTCGTCGGGCCGACCTGTGTTTCCGATTGTATTGGGTGGACTCACGGTGTACAGCTTGGGAGAGGTCAGTCAGTGCCACAGAAGTAGGTGGCATGCATGCAAAAGACCCATTAACTTACCGTCTTTTCAGAGTGCAGCTAATTTTTGCTTTCATGTTATTGCTTTTTTAATTAGTTTTATAAATTGTATTAAAATGAATGAATTATACATCAGACATCTAGTGAATTCTGCTAGTATACTGTATGATGTTGCCTTCCCCACCTCTTCAAAAATCAGTGGATTCAACGTAAAACACACACCGAGTCATGCCAAGGATTAGCAGAGGTTCAGAGTGCTTAATTAAGAACAGTATTTTAATTCTGGAGCAATAGATTGTTTTCACTTTTTGACTAATATTGGATACTGCTGCGGGGCTATGGATTATTGTACATCCAAAACTAAATGGTTCGAAAGGTGAACAAAAATTTTATTCTAGTAAGGTCTAAAGTACTGTATGGGGAATGTCTTGCACATGCACTTGATGACCATGTTCACAATTAGACTCTTGATACAAGTACGTTTTTGGATAATCGTTTACAGTTTGGAATTTTGAGTTGACAAGTTGAAGAGAAATGTATGTTAGTGACAGCTGCTTTCAATTGATTGTCAGAATTTGAATTAAAATGTTTTGTTACCATCATTTAAGGGGGCTGCCAGATACATAAGTATTTGGACAGTAACAAGTTACATCATTTTTGGCTCTGTACATTACCATATTGGATATGAAACAAAGCAATCAAGATATGATTGAAGTATAGACATTCAGCTTTAATTCAAGCAGTTTAACAAAAATATCATATGAGCTGTTTAGAAAAAAGATATTTTTAGAGGCTCAAAAGTATTTGGACAAATTAACATAAATATAATGTTCATTTTATTTCCATAGTTGGTTTAAAATCCTTTATAGTCAATGAAGTCAAGTCTGAGCCCATGGCCAACTCCAAGTGCTGGGTTTCCACCCTAGTGATGCTTTGCCAGAACTTTGCTGCAGCTGGCTTCAGTTATTGCTTGTTCGTTGGACTTTCTGCCATCAGTTTTGTCTTCAGTAAGTTAAATGCATGTCCAGTTGGGTTAAGGTCAGTTGATTGACTTGGCCATTGAAGAATATTCCACTACTTCTCGTTGAAGAGCACTTGGTTTGCTTTCACAGTATGTTTTGGCTTGTTGTCCATTTGTACTGTGAAGAGTTGTGCTATCAGTTTTGCAGCATTTGGTATAGCCCTGAACACTTCAGAATTCATCCTGCTACTTCTGCCAGCAGTCACATCATCAATAAACACGAGTGACTGACTTCCATTCACAGCCATGCATGATCATGCCATAACACTGCCTCCACCATGTTTCACAGATGATAGATAGATAGATACTTTATTAATGTGGTATTCTTTGAATCATGAGCCATTTCTTCTGTTCTCCATGCTCTTCTCTTCCTAACATTCTGCTATATACTGATCTTAGGTTCTTTTGTTCAAAGAAAATTATTCCAGAACTGGACAGGCTTTTAAAAAATGTTGTCTGGCAAAGTCTAATCTGCCCTCCCAGTGCTTGAGGTTTACTAGTGGTTTGCACCTTGTGGTAAACCCTCTGTCTTTACTTTCATGACGTCTTCTCTTGATTGTTGACTTTGGCAATGATAGCTCTACCTCCCACAGAGTGTTCTTGACTTGGTAGAATGTCGTGAAGGGGTTCTTCTTCACCACGGACAGAATTCTGCAATCATCCAGCACAGCTGTCTTCTGTGGTTTTTCCAGAACTTCTGGTGTTGCTGAGTTCATCAATGTGTTCCTTCTCTAAGAATGTACTAAATGGCTAATTTGACCACTCCTGGCATTTCTGTTCTCTCTCTAAATGGTTTGTTTTATTTTCTCGGCCTAATGATGGCCTTTTTTTTTACTTTCATGGATAGCTTTTTGGACCTTATATTGAGAGTTCAAAGTGACAGCTTCCAAATGCAAATCCCACACTTGGAATCAATTTCAAACCTTTTACCTGCTTAATAGTTAATGAAATAATGAGGGAATTGCTCCCACCTGGCTATGGCACAGCTTGCCAGTCAAATGGCCAAATACTTTTGATCCCCTGGAGATGAGGGGACCATGTATGGAAATGGCTGTCATTCCTAACTGGCTCATACAATATTTTTGCTAAACCCTTTAAATTAAAGCTGAAAATCTACACTTCAGTCACATCTTGATTGCTTTGTTTCAAATCCATTGTGGTGGTGTATGGAACCAAGATTATGAAGCCTAATATGTATGGACTTGACTATATGTCTTTATCGTCTAAATAACATATTCTGCACAGAAAATACTGAAAGAAGGTTAGGTAATCTGACAGGCTTTGTTTAGCAAAGTCTCTACCTTGCTTGTAATAAAAGGAGTGAATTTATGAAAGGTTATATCTACAGGTGTGTTACAAATATATTGTCAGTGTTAGAAAATCTCATTCCAGTGTGCTTTCCACATGTTAAACGTTATGCGGTTTAAGGATGTCAGGCATACATTATAATTTTTTTAAGGGTGTAACTGACCTTGAACTCATCACTCAGCCTTAGAGTATTCTGTATTGATAAAATATTCAGAGTTAGCCTTGAGTGATTAGTGAGAACTGGCTTACAGAGTAAAGCATCCAGGAAGGACTTGCAAGAGAATTTCTTACCCATGCCTAACCAGTTTAGTAGGTTTTATTTTTTCTGACTCTTTGCATAGTCTTAGAAGACCTACAAAAGCATCATGACTCACTCGGTTTTAAATCCCTGAGAAATTACTTAGTTTATGGGATCTTTGTTCCACATTAATGCGGTTATTATTTGTAATTGTTGTTGTTATTATTATTATTTCTCTTGGCTAAAGTAAAGCAGAGTCTTGACCAGACAATAACACATTGCATTAGATTTTAAAATTGCATTTCAATAGGCTTTTAATTTATTGTGTTAAATGCAATTCCTAAGTATGTGAACTGTTGCAAGATAGTTCAAGGGAACTGAAGGACAATCTGCAAGGCTGTTCATTGGAAATAATAATGCTCTTATCTAAATGAATTTTGATATCTCATATTTCATAGAACTACTTTAATGCTTTTAAGTACATTTGAGAATAATGATTGTGTATCATCAATGTTTAGTAGCATATCATCTACATAAAGAGATACTATTTAAGCACCTGCCTTATAATTGCCTGAATCTCTGGCTTACTTATGCAGATAGATGACAAGGGGTTCAATAGTGATAGCAAATAAAATAGTAATAAGGAATAACCCTAGCTAGTTCCACATTCTGGAGTGAAATAATCATTTATGTTAAGTGAAACAATTATGCAGTGTTTGTATAATAAAAAACATTGTTGTCCATTAACATGAAACCCCCATTTGAATCAAGTAGTTAACTAAAACCATTTATACAGGTCAGGTTATTGGAGACATATTATACTTTGTAAAACTAGCCTTGATTAATTTTTCCATTTCTACAGATCACTACTGTATAATGTGTGTGTGTGTGTGTGTGTGTGTGTATATATATAATATAATATAATATAATATAATATACTGTAGTCTGTTTATTTGTGTTTCTCATATGGGTAGGACAGTGGAGCACTGGTGGACTCTTCTGCCCCAAAGCTTCAAGGACACATCACAATTGCTGTGTAGAGTATTTGTGTTCTCTTCATCATTGCGTGAGAGATCTCTGAGCAAGTTCCTAAGTTCCAAAGACATGGCTGTTACTTTCTGATACTGTAATGGCCTTGTATGACTATATATGTGGCAGTGTTTAAGAATATTACCTTGACTGTTATCTTGCTCTGGTTTCATTAATTTCCTGTACCTGAAAAGGTTCCATCTTCCTGTGACCACTTTATTGCATACAGAAGTTAAAGAAATGAACAGGTCCCTCTTTTAAAACACTTTATGCAAACTTAAGGTGACATACTGATTGTGCCAAATGTTATTGTATCAGATGCTGAGACATTTACTGTGGAGCTAGTTTAATTTACTTTGCTATAGTATTTAAACAATATGTTTTTTTACAGTCATAGAAAATAGTTACCTTCTGTCACCTTGTGCCACTTGCTTATAGTGACACAGAGCTGACTTATAAAAAAAACTAGGGGGCTTTGCCCCCTGCTCACTTCACTCGTCTACCCCCTACCCGGGGTGTGCTAAGCTCCAGCCACTTCCCATCTCTGTTGCTCTTGGGTTGGTGGTGATGAATGCACACTAAGGAGATGCGGTCTGATCAGCTGCTGGCTTGCTTGTCGCACTGTGCGTCAATCATTTAAAAGCCTGTATAGCAGCTGTCTTTTTGTCCCACTGCCTTGTCTCGCGGGACGTTAAAGTGTCTCCTTCCAAGCCTTCCAAGATTTTTTTTTTTTTTATAATAGAGAGGGAAAAAAAAACTCTGCATCTCACATTGTAATAGTGTTGGGAATATTTGAGTAAAACAGCCATGGGAGACTTGAAGCCTGGTTTAGGTGCATTTGTGATACAACAATAAATACATGCTGTAAAAGAAGGCTCCCCACTAATGTATCCAATTTTCTTTGCAGTTTCATCTTTAATATTTTCCTGAAATGTGCTTTATATGCATGTACATTTTAGTTTATAACCTAACTACAGAATTCTCAAATCCCAGGTTATTTTACCATCTGTTTTTTATCCCCTAGTGAGGCTTCTGTGCAAGTACTTTTAGTAGACAGGCAGATTCTCACTGTGCATGCAGGATGTGAATCAGTCAGTGAGCCAAAAAAATATACACACACATAAAAACACAGTGTTGGACATTACAGGTAATGGAAGTTATTAACAAATGTAAAACCTGCAATCAGATTTTATTCTTAGTTGTATTTGTATGTGATGGGATGATCAGTACCAGCCATTGACTGAAGGATAGGTGACTTGGTAAAATAAAGGACTACTGGGTACATAACTACAATAAAATATAGTCATATGGTCATTAGGAATAGCCTTATTTTATGAATCTTTCATACACCAGCTGTGACCTTATTGTAAAGTTTTTAAAGGTGTAATACAAGTGATTTTACTTATTGATTAGAATTAACATGGCAGTAAAATTCAATCAAAATGGAGATTATATTGTTGAATGACAGCTGACCTTTTTTTTTTTTTTTTTTTTTTTAAAAGATAATCACAGATAGACCAAATTTCCATGATGAGAGTGCAATATATCCTGTTGGTTTTTGCAGCACTAGAATGTTTGCCAGCATGAAAAACCCTGATCAGCAGTGTCTTTACACCTGTCAGATTAAAGATGGAGGTGATGGGCCACAGGTAATAACTGTCAACACTCAAAAAACTCAGCATTTTAAATGAGGCTGTATTCTTCTTGTTAACGGTTTTATTGTGATTGTTAACATTAATACATTCAATTTCAACCCACTTGATGTGATTTTGTGTTACAAAGCTGTTAATTTATATAATCAAAAAACATTAATACTCAACATTTCATTAAGCTAAAAGCATAGATCAGTAACCTGAATGACTTGTATTTCTTTAATGCTTTACTTGACTGGGACTAATCATTTTAATTTCTGTTGATTAGTTTGAAATTGTTCCAGAAGATGATCCACAGAACGCTATCGTTGGCTCCTCTGCTCTTGCTTGTCACACCAACTTATTGAAGGCCATTGGGGCTATAAGGCAAGTTGTTGATAAACACTATGTGGTAATTAAACTTTTTTTTTTTTGTAGATTTCTGTCGTGGGACCTTATTTAAACACTACATGTATTCATTTGAAGAGAATGAGATATACCTTTTCTGGATCAGTTGAATTGTGTAATCTGTACCATTAATGAAGATTTAAAGTATCAAGTCTATCTTTTATAGTTAGTCCCATTGCAAAGTATACTTTACTGAATTATTAATAGTCGCAGTATGAACCTAATCTCCAGAAGTTAAGTTCAGTGCATGTTTATGAACCTCCACACTCCTACTCTACCCCACCATATGATTAACATGCCTGCTAGAGTGCTTTATGGTATGAAACTGAAATCCGTACCCGCTGTTCTCATCACAAAAATAAACATTTGCCTGTCATTTAAAAAATAGTAATTTTTAAAAAAGTACATTACATCTGTCTTATTTTGCTATACAGTACTTTGTCAATTTTTCAACTATATACATTCTCAATACCTGCCACTGAAAACAAGTCACTTCAGTTTTAATATTAATTCAGATTATACTGAATGGAGTTTTAAAAAAAAAAAATGTACTGTAGACATCCTCAAAGTAATATGACCACATGCTTAAAAGCAGACAAATACAGTAATTCTTGAACAAGTATATTACATCTGTCTTATTTTGCTATACAGTACTTTGTCAATTTTTCAACTATATACATTTAACGCCGGCCACTGAAAACAAGTCACTTCAGTTTTAATATTGATTAATCCAAATTATACTGAAAAATGTACTGTAGACATCCTCAAAGTAACTGACCACATGCTTAAAAGCAGACAATCAAAGAAAAAGAGTTAAAAAAACAGTCCGATAATATGCAATGATGGTAGTTACATGTAGTTAGAATCCATTAATTAACTTTGGGATTTATTTTTTCCCTCTATTGATTACATTTGTTTCTTACTTGCTAAAGACAGTATTCTTCTGCCACATAAAGCAAATATGCAAGAGTGACTTTGCTGTTGCTCTCTCCTCTCAGCTGCCGCCACTTGCTTAGTCTGTTGCCCAGTATGTTAGAAATGGAGGTGGTGACCAGAGATCTGTGTGGATGCCAGTGATCTTGTAAAGATCGGAAAAAGTTAGGCAAAAATAAAGAAAATACTGAATTGGAAGTGGAGGTTTAAAGCAAAGCACACCTCAAGGTAAATGCAGAAAAGACAAGGTGATGGTTGTAGGCGAAGGTGACGTGGAAGAGATTGGTGCATGGTCATGCAGTATGGGCAACATTGCCGCGTGGGAGAAACACCTGGAGGAACTGTACATTTAGATATAAAGAAGAAGAAAACAGGTTATGCTAATTAGGCGACGCATGGAGTGCAGACAGCCATTTGTTCACAGCAGTGATGGCGAAGTTAAGTGCTGTGTGGGGGAAATTTCTGGAGCTGAATCCCAATATAGATTTACCAAGGCTTTGGCAACCATACACTCATTATTAGTCTTTAAAACGTGTGGAACCTTAATCAGTCCACACAAAAGAAATCTGTTTTTGGTTTTTTACTCATTCCTTCTGCACTTCACGTTTACATGCTTTTGCCATTTCATAATGGACAATAAAACTTTCTCAAAAGGCTAGTGTGGACAGATAACTTTTACATTGAAAACATGTTTTAAACTTTATCTGTGTTACTTTAGATTAAGCCAATTGCAGTGGTGTGGATTTAACGGAGTGAAAGGTGGAGCAGATAAGGCCTACAGAAAAGTAAAACACAATGTGGCTAGAGGTAGTGTTGGAGGAGGTGAAAAGAATTGTTAACTCCACCAAAGGATGTCTGTTATTGCAGAGAGTGGAGGATTTGTTGGGGTTGGGGCAGCAGGCTGACATGTGTAAACCCAGAAAACGACTGTTAAACCAGTGATGTTGATTTTGCAGTTAGCAGTACTTAAACACAGTTATTTTTTTTCCTACTTAATCTGATGTCATTTGTTGTCTTTTCTTTGAAAATTAAAATCTTGATATCACATACATCCTGCAAAATGAACAAATACCATAATTTCCTACCAGTCTAACATTTTGCAGTTTAATGCAACCTGCTTATTTAATGTGAAGGTTTTGCAAACATAAAACAACACATATGACAAAATACTATAACAGCTTACAAATAACCACAACCAAACCATATTAACTACATTTGAAAGGAGTTGACACGAGTGCTCTTTGCCGACGCACATTTTAGATGCAACACTTTAAGAGTGACACCTGGCGCTCATTCTGCTCGAGAATTTATAAGCAGAAATCAGGCTTGTGTTTTGTAATATTTGAGGAACGTAGTGTCAAAGGGCGTAGGAAACAACGTTTGAAAAGGTGCAAATGACTGCTGTATATGTCACTCCTTAATATTTAATACTGAAATGAAGAATCTAGGAAAACTACAACCTTGCTGTTTTTTCCAATGCTTTTTTTCCCCCCCAAAGAATCTGATTAAGATGATGAATTTCAACTATCTCCCACAGGGGCAAACAGCTAACAAGCATTGTGCCATCAGGGGCAGATTTCTTTGGTTTTTCACATCCTACCATCCAAAATCTAATTCAGAGCTGCCCTGGAGCACGCAAATGTATGAAGTAAGTTTAACCTGCATAAAAATTCATTCTGAAAATGTCATTTTTATTGTATGCCACATTCCTGTTTTTGTAAACTGTCAGTTGTCCATGCTACAATGTAAACCCAATGAAATTATTTAAACAGCATAACTACAAATGGCCCAAAGTTTCTAATTCAAATCAAAGTGTGTGTGTGTGTGTGTGTGTGTGTGTGCTGCCTCTTTCAGCTATCAGTGGGTCCGATTTGAAGTGTATCGTACAGGAGAAAGTCTGATGCCACACAGTCTACCAGAGGACGATGCATCAATCAGTTTTGAAGCATTTCAGAGACAGCAGAGTTTTGAAGAGGGAGTGGTGGAGCATGTCATGCCAGGTGAGCATCTCCAAGTCCAGATGTAAAGTATGGAATTGATTTACAGAATATCTGAATGTGGCACTCAGTGTGCCAGTTGTTGCCAGCTGTGTGAAAATGGTTCTATATACAACAATATTTATCATGGCCATTAATTCATCTGTTTTGAATGATTATGTTAAGGTAAGGTGCATAATCAACCTTCTCAACATAAATTGTGGGATTTTTCTGTTGCTGAAACCTGAAGAATAGTTCTCATGATCACAACCAAGAATGTGTAGTATTTTTAACAAATCTATCTGCAGTAGTACTTGAAATACAAAGTAGCTGAGATTATGATTTCTCAAAACATTTCTCTTGTTTTACAGGGTCTTTACATTCCACTCTGGAAACACCACCTTTGACCATTGGCCCAACAGCTGCAACTAGCATTGAAGCAGATACATTTATTACTTACAGGATCCATTCTCCAGGTTAGATCATTTCGTATAAAAATTCTATTTAAAACCTGCCTCTACTTCTAGTTTGGCTTCTGTATTAAAGGACTTTTATTAAACTTTGTGTATGTTGATCTGTTTTCCAGGTAATCAGACTCAGCCTTCCATCACTCATCAGCGATTGCTTGGACAGCCCCTTCAATCACCAGCCTCCTCCTCTCATTTCAGCAGCCCCTAACCCAAAAGGACCAGAGTATGCACACACTGGGGTCATTTTACAAAATATCCAGCTGTCTTTTGGTGAAAGATAGCAATCATTCATTTGGCTGTATAGCTGGCTTTTGATGTATATCTATAAAAACTCTTATTACGTTTTAACTACATGGAGAACTGGCTGATAAGAATAAACAATTGTTTGAGCAAGGGAATGATAGTTACAGTAGCTATGCAAAGACCCTTTTATAGGTGACTTTTGTTTAATATACTTTGTTAATCAATATGAATTAAAATTTATTGGAAATACTTCTTTCACAAAGTATTTTGCATTCTAATACCATTGTTTCACAATTTTTCTGCTAATTTTAGTGGCTACTACCATTTCAAGTAAATGAGGCGCAGTGGGAGAACAATACTTTTGCTTAACAATGTCCCAAAATGTAACTTCCTTCAAGCATGAATATGCATATAATACGGAAACCCTACCATTTTTGATATTTACGTACACGGTTGAAGATAAATGGAGGCGCAGGCAGTATGTCATCTGCACTATAGATGGAACATTGTTTAAAGCTGCAGGGCCAGTTGAACCAGGCATAGCGAAGACCGATATCACTTGAGCAGGGGGCTAATAAACAAACAGAGTTACTTGAATGATCCACCACTTGAGCAGTTTCCCATGCCGCCTTCTTTGAGCTGCAGTCAGTCTCCTTGTCAGTGCAACAAAACTTGAGAAAACAGAGGAAAATTTAAATCAGACAGAATTTTGGTGTACAGATATATATATTTAAAACTTTATTACCCAACTATTTTCTCTCTTGTAACTTTGTCTATTAAGGTCAAACCACTAATATAAGCTGAATGATAATAAAATCTTACTGGTTATAAAGATTAGAAATATATCATTATGCCATGTGGAGGTCAAAGTAAAAAACACAAACCTGAAATAAGTTGCTGCTGAATCCTTTGTACAGTATTTCCTGAGAAAATGTCACATCAACAGAATTTTCAGTGTAAATAATTTTAGATGGAAATGGTCCTTGGAAAGAGACTTTTTCTCCATACACCACAGCACGAGCTCCAAGAGTCAAGCGGAAAGCCACATCCTGTTTGTATCTGGGGTGAATGCTACAGTGGAAGATAACAAGTTACTTATTGATACAAAGTACAAAAGGCTTAATTTTTAGGATCGAGTCGGGGTACGTCTTACTAAAATAATCACGAAAGTATCTGAGGAAACAGAAGGTTTCTAATATCTAAGATCCAGTAAATTGTAGATGATGCAGTATTTTATAACGTTAATATAGTCAGTTCCTTTATCATACAAATAATATTTTTCAACACTACTTAATATAATTTAGGGCTTGGTGCAAGGAAGGAATCAGCCCTGGACAAGCTGCTAGTTCATCGTAGAAGCCACTCAAGCACACATACTTGTACTCGTGCTGGGCCAGACTGAAATTGCTAGTTAAACTTGTGCACACGTTTATGGGGTTTTGGGAGGAAGACCCATACAAAGTGGAAGAACATGCTAAGTTCACTTAGATAACAACAGGGAGTGGGATTCAATCCCAGGACACAATATTATTTGACTGTTCTAAATTCCGTGTTAACACTATTTAAAAATAAATCTCTCCAAACTACTGGATTGTCTTGAACATTAATACAACTACTAATCATCTTCTTTCAGCTGCTCCCATTAGGGGTTGCCACAGCTGATCATCTTCTTCCATATCTTGCTGTCCACTGCATCTTGTTCTGTTACACCCATCACCTGCATGTCCTCTCTCACCACATCCATAAACCTTCACATATCTCCACCTCTCCAGGGTCTCCTCAACCTGCTCCCTACTATCACTGCAGATCACAAATTAAATTACTACTACTACTACTACTACTACTACTACTAATAATAATCGGCATTACTTGTGAAACATGAAAAAACAGTCATATTCATTTCTACAAACATTTTGGTATTTGTTTTGTTTTTTTTTTTTTTTAAGTGATGCAACCAAATCTCATATCACATTTTAGCCTTTAGTACAAATTTAAGTTGACTGAAAGATGGTACTGCATTGTGATTCTATGATATCAGGACCAAAGGAGTTCAAAGCATCAAAACAGGCACCAAAGGTAAGAATTTCAAGTACAAAATTAGGCTTAACACCCCACTACAGCCAATGGAACAAAAGTATAAAGTGAAGTAACCATGTTTGGTGATCTGTCTTTTTTACATTTGAAAATTAGAGTGGCAACTTCATACCTGGTTGGCACCATACTGGCAAAGAAAGTTATTTTTTAGCTTCAAGTGGACAATGATCCACTTTCATAAAAACAAAAAAAGGTTCATTATTGAAATAAGAATCAATAACTGCATAGAAAATATTTATCCTAAAAAGACTAATGGTTCATTTTAATATTAGACAAAAACTGCAATATTACACAAAAGGACAGAAGAATGTAAATTAATAATTTTCAGTCACATTAATTGCCATGCTATACCTGCCCCACGGTGATGTGTCATCTACAAGATCTAGGCTAACAGCCATGAATGTGTTCTTCATTCTAGCATTGGGAACAAACCCCATGTCAGCTGTCTGGTGCCATCTCAGTATGGGATAATCTTCACTCTTAGAGAGACGCTCAGATGTGGAGATCTGTTGAGGAAGACAAAGACCTTGTGAAGCTTTTGATGTGGGCTTAACAGTCTCTCTGTACTTATGAGCCTTGCCCGTGTCTTGACCCCACTGATAATTGATTATTGCTATAAACAAGGTGTCGTGTAACGTTACCACATGCTTGTGTCAGTAAAATTTAAACTTTCCTGCACAAAGCCAAAAGGAAAATCTTCTGCAGTTTGTTTCATTGAACCTTGATGGAAACTAAATCTCCAGTCATCTATCATAGCAGGAAATGTGCAGTTGTAGAAGTCCCGGTGATAATCTGTATTTGACTCCCCTAAAAAAAGGATACACGTTTAATACTTATAGTAAGGCCAAATAATAATAATAAAAATAGATATCTGTTATACATTAATACCTGATAAATAGGAAAATACTAACAATAAATGTTGTGTACAGTATACATAGAGTGACATGTTAAGAAGTGCAATGACTGAATTAACAGACAGTTAACTTTTGGAAAAAGAAAATCTTTAAAGGGCATATTTTAAGTTAAATAATGAAGAGATAAATGGTGAGTAACAGAATATTCGCTTCAGAAAACAGCCAAAGGCAAGACTTAACAAATATGAAGAATGATATACAGAATTCAAACAAAAAAAATCTTCATGATATCTCATCTTCAGCTTTCTCCAACCAGTAGCTAAATATGTAGGGGCAGACCCAGGGCACATCAGCAGAATTACATCCTAGGGGCCTCTGGTAATTCCTCAGTATAAAATGGAATAACTCTAGGGACAGGGTGGCCTTGTCTATCCAGTTTGGCATGTTGCTACAAATGCCCTTAAAATATTACAATACACATTACAAAGTGAAATGAGATATTTTCTGGAATAAAACAGCATGTGTGTTTTCACAAGCAGCTGTTAAATTTGTTTTAGCCCCCTGACACAGCAGCGGAATTACTATGAAATTAATGAAGCTTAAGCTTATAAATTATTTAAAACACTTAAAATTTATGAAAGAAATTAAAAGATTTTATTAAAATTATTTCTCTTAGGCTAGCTGTAATCGAAAAAATGAAAGCATATTTTGTTTTCTGCAGTTAATCCAGTACAGCCTAGCCCAAATAAATGTGGTGGGTTGGTGTCAGGAAAAGCATCCTGCCATAAAAACCACACCAAAACCTATACATGACTAAGACTTCAAATGTAGGACCCAAGAGAGAAAGCTAGAACATAGCAGAGATGATAATGTTGAGGTAGATGTGTGGAGTGACAAAAATGACAGGATAAGAAAAAGAGCCAAAGTTATAGAAGTCTTGAGGGAAATCCTATAGAAAAGGCTGCAATAGTATGGCCATGTTATGAGAAGTGCTAACAACTATGTAGGCAAGAAGATGATGAGACTGGACATTGAGGTAAGGAGAAGGAGTAGACTAAAGCAGAGGTGGATGGATTGCATAAGTAAAGATCTTGGGGGGGGATGAAGGATTAAATGGAAACAAGTGTGAAGATTGCAGTGTGGAGAAGTCTAGTCAAAAATAGCAACCCAATATGGAAATGGGAATAGCTAGGGAAGAAGAAGAGGAGGGGATAAAAAGTAGCTAAAATGTATATAAATGTAAACTATATGAAGCTATGGTTTTGATCATTTTTTTAAAATATTTGTATTCTATTTTAAACACAGAATGAACAAATTACCATGTGCTGTTCTTGAAGGCAAATATGCAGTCACATTTTCTGTTATTTTTAGAACTTTACAGTCATAAATAATGAAAAATAATAAAAATAAGGCAGCTAACCTTGATACCATATTACTCCTTTGATGGTCATGTTAAGCAAAGGATGTATCATTGCATTCCACAAAACTGAGGGCTGAAGAGGTGCTGCTTCTACTTTAGGTAACCTGCAAAAGAGAATATTTATTAGATATCCTCTCAAAAATCATGTTAAGAATATATATTGCCTTGTAAAAATAGCAAATTCTTTAAAACAAATACAGTGCGGACAGAAGAAAAAACTCTCCCTACAAATAGTACAGAAGCAGAAACCGGAAAATGTAATGCAGGGGTGTCCACACTTTTTCGGCTTGCGAGCTACTTTTAAAATGA
>JANRMT010062803.1:1045149-1065586 GCA_026402145.1 Polypterus bichir lapradei | reverse complement strand
CATAAAATATACTGTATGTTGTCGTACCTTGCATAACTGAATAACCTTTATGGCACAATAACAATTCAATACATTTATGGTCACTACAGTATTTGGATTTAATAATCGTCATGTGGGAAAAGGCTGACTCGCATAAATAAGTACAGCTGAATAATGCAGTCAATGAGCTTTTGAATTCAGGCAAGTGAAAAATGACGGCTGTCCGATTAACTGCGATTTTAGTTCCATCTCCATTCTCTTTCTCAGATCGTTTTTTGGAAGGACGTCAGTTTCGTAGTTTTTATGAACAGTTCGGAAGTGCCTTGCCACATTTTCCTTCTTTGGAATAGCAATGATAGATTGACAGATCAGACAAACGCATTTCGATTGTGACATTATGAGAAAAGAAATCCTCTTCCAATTCCACATCCAGCCCATACCCTCCCCAAACAATTTTTTTTTTTTTTTTTTTTTAATTCCCTTCTTTAGTCGATATAAATTGGAAGGCTAACTAGATCACAGTAGCAGTAGCTCGTGCGCGCGGGATGACCAGTGTGTTAGAAGAAAAGAGATCTCAGACTGGCCGCCCTGTATGTCAATCAAGTGGTAAATGCCATAGGGAGGATAATATGATAGACTGCATTCAAAAAAAAATTTTTTTCAACGATAACGCAATCTACCTGCACTACCTTTGCGATCTACCGGTTGATCACGATTGACACATTGGGCACCCCTGATGTAATGCATTTGGGGGGTGCAATCTTTTAAAGTGGCACAACTCTACCATGACGGAATGAACCCCACATGATATCCTCATGACAGGTTTGTGTGGCTTTGTATGTGACTTGTCTGTCCCATTCTAGACTTAATCCTACAACCTCACGCTTCCATGCCACAAAGTAGTAAAACAACTCATCCTGTTGTGCTTCCCACCTCTGCTCTTGGTGAGCCCAGCATATTCATGTTTCAATATCTATAATGGAATAGCCAATATAAAAATATTATAAAGGAAGAAAAAAAATATTCACAGCTGATTCCACATTGTAAGCAAGTGTAATAATTACTTTATATTATTCCTGGCAAAGAAAAGGACTACAGATAAATGATACCACTAGAGCTCAGCTTACACTTTGGGGCTACATCTGCAACATGGAAGCAAAAAAATTACTCTTTTCAAACTGATCTCTGATGTGGAAATGGAGACATCTTGGAGGACAAAGCAAAATAATTTAAGTTTAAATAATGTGCCTGTTTACTGCATTTTATATTTTCTTTAAAATTTTTAAATGTGAAAGAATTTAAGACCTTAATGGATCATATATACATGCAAAAAGGTCACATTAGTTTTTGGATTTAAATAGCCATTAAAATATAATTATACACTGTATTACACACAACCCACAGCACTGTTCACTCACTATCAGTCAATGGGTATATTCCAACACAGTCAAAACTCTGGACCTGAGATTTATTTATAGTTATAGCAATTATTGGAAATTGTCATCTATGCAGGAGGAATGGTATTCTAGTCGTAGCTAACTTAATAAGCAGAAGGAATACGACTTCTCCTGCATGATCACCAGTCATGGTTTTGCCAGCATTTGAATGTTTATGCAGTTTTACAGTTTGTAAGCATGTGCCATTACATAGGCTTCATTTGTCGACTACTAACATGCAACTAAACTGCTACTGTTCTTAGCAGAGCAGAAGTATAAAAGGTACTTTGTTTGATGTACGAGTGCTAAATGAGTTGTACTGACATGAGAGTATAATCGTATTCTCCTAATGAAGATGAAAAAATGATATACAGATGTATACTATATGACGTACAGTTTTGAAGACAATGAATATATACACACACACACATATACTATATATATATATATATATTTACAGTATACACACACTTTTTTAATATTAATATTTAAAATATATATATAGTGCCCTCAATAATGTTCGGGACAATGACATATTGTTCCTTGATTTTACCCCTCTGCTCCACAATTTAAAATGACAAATCAAACAATTCAGGAGTGATTAAAGTGCACATTGCAAACTTTTGTATAAGTGTACTTGCAAACATTTCAGTCACACCATGTAGAAATAAATTTTTTTCCTACATGGTCCCCCCATTTCAGGGCATCATAATATTTGGGACATAGCAATGGCAGGTTCTATTAAAGCAGTCATATTTAGTACCTTGTTGCATATCATTCTTAGACATCACCAGGTGCTAAGAATCATCTCTGGTGATGCTATGCCAAACCTCTAATGTAGCCACCTTTAGCTCCTGCTTGTTTCCGGGGCTTGTCCAATTAGGTTTTCTCTTCAGCATATGGAAGGAATAATCAATTGGATATAAATCGGGTTACTGGTTTGGCCATTCCAGAATTTCTATGTCTTTGGCTTTGAAAAACTCCTGTGTTGCCTTCGCAGTATGTTTGGAGTCATTATCTTGATGTAGGATGAAGCACTGTCCACTGAGTTTGGAGACATTTACTGGAACTTGAGCAGATAAGACATTCAAATTCATTGTGTGACTGTTGTCAGAAGTTATATCATCAATGAAGAGAAGTATGCCAATACTTATAGCAGCCATACATGCTCAAGGCATAACACCCCCCACACTACAGTATGTTTAACAGAGAGTGTGGTATGCTTTGGATCTTGGGCAGTTCATTTTTGTCTCTACACTTTGATGATCCGGTATCAGAGTGATGGCAAGAGCATTGTCTTGTCTCCCCACACAACCTTTTTCCAGAATTTTACAGGCTTCTTTAAGTACTTTTTCGCAAACTATAATCTGGCCATAGTGTTTTTGTATCTAACTAGTGGTTTGCATCTTGCAGTGTGGCTTCTGTATTTCCGTTCATGTAGTCTTCTGCAAATAGTCGGTAAATCAAGGGAAAATGTGCCTTTGTCCCAAACATTATGGAGGGCTCTATACATACACTGTATAAATACATTCTAAGTCGTCAGTCACCTAGATAAAGACCTCGCAGGTATGCACTTCTTAAGGGCTCTTGGTGAAGACCACACCTCAATTATTGTACCACCCCAGCAGGACTCCACCAGCCCAATTGGATACTTCAGTTTTGCATAAAGGTAGCGTCCAAACAGCCAACAAACTGCTGAGAAGTAGGTAAAATTTCCAGCACCTAGCACCTCTGAAAGTACAAGTGGGAGACATGATATTTTTTTTAACAGGATATGCAAAAATCAATAAGAAAAATGGATACATTAAACACCACAATATTTGGTATTGACAAACATGGATTAATTCAGGTTTACAGATATCAGAGAGCACTGTACCCTCTTGTTTTGGAATACTTTTCTAAGCCATTGTTTGCAGGGGGGGAGCAAATTTACCAGTTTAAATAAATATGTCTTATAGTAATACATCCAGCAATATAAGAGACTTAACAGGAATTCAAAGTTTAACTGAAGCAGAGTTTATGTCTGCAACTAATCAATTTCCATAATACTGAAAGATAATAATGTTCACCAGTATCCCTTCCAGTTGTTTAAAAAAAAAAAAAAAAACACACATAGTTTATACAGCATATCATCCTAAAGACAAGCCAGTCATTTGTACACAAGTTAAGAGCTTGTGCAATAACAATAATGTGTAATTTACAGAGCCGTATTTTAGAATGAAACAGATTACCTGCTGATGGGACAGACCAGGGTAATAGAACTCGAGGTAGATCGTACAGTTCAGCCTCACTCTGCTCCAGAGCAGCAGAAAAAACCCGCACATCATGAAACTTTTCTGCTTGGGAAAGCTCTTCTGAACTGTTTATTACCTGAAAGAGGGTGACAAAGTGATGGGTTTTATACCTATATTAAAATTCTAGACAGGGTATTATGCAATATATTAGACAATTACGCAATTATACACAAGTATTAAAATTCTAGACAGGGAGTTATGCAATATATTAGACAACTACACAATTATACATAAGCACACAATTATATGCATATTACCACCCAACACCACTCAAAATCTGAAAATCAAGAATATTTTAAATTTTACACATTTTTGCGTCTAAAAGTTAAACTGTATAAACTATTTGCTATCAATCATCCATCAATGTTCAATTCAGCTTTCTACACTAAAGGTGTGCATGGACTTGGTGTGTGTCACAACTGTACTCATTAAAACTTTAAAAAGTTTAACACCATGTGAATTGCTGGTCCACTACTGGTCTCTCGTGCCTTTGCTCATAACTAGACTATTTAACCTAAAATGCACAAAACCCTGTAGCAAAAAATGGTAAGAAAGTCAATATATCTATCAGCTCACCTGAGACAGTGTCATTTCCATGTTGCTTTGCCCACCACATAGCCACACATCTCCAAATAAAATGTCATTTATTTTGCGGACACACATATTTCCATTAGTGCTCTCCTGCTGTGCAACTAGAGTAAAGGGACCACCTGGCTTCATGGGAGGAAGAACTGCTTTCCATTTACCTATCAGATTCAAACAACATGAAAATGCACTGATAGAGCAGTTACTTACTTGTAATATTAATCTTGCATACAAGACTCAACTATTAAGGCATTCCCCCCCCCAAAAAAAAATAGCAATAACCAATTCATTGTTACATGCCATAGTAATCTGGCTTTATGTGAAAAGACAAAATCAAGTTTTTTTTTGTTTTTTTTTTTAACTACACTGCATTTATGTTTTTAGGATTGAAAACAATGGCTAACAACATGACAGACTCCCTCATAGTTTTGTTTTGATTCACAAGTCTGAGTCACCATTTGTAATGTCATATCTTTATTGATTTCTAATTGATATTTTAGAAGAAAGGTGAAGTGACTGTTAATTGGCTATTCAAGCCAATCATTAAATGTTGTTCTTCTTTCGGCTGCTCCCGTTAGGGGTCGCCACAGCGGATCATCTTCTTCCATATCTTTCTGTCTTCTGCATCTTGTTCCGTTACACCCATCACTTGCATGTCCTCCCTCACCACATCCATAAACCTTCGCTTAGGCTTTCCTCTTTTCCTCTTCCCTGGCAGCTCTATCTTTAGCATCCTTCTCCCAATATACCCAGCATCTCTCCTCTGCACATGTCCAAACCAACACAATCTCGTCTCTCTGACTTTGTCTCCCAACCATCCAACTTGAGCTGACCCTCTAATGTACTCATTTCTAATCCTATCCAACCTCGTCACACCCAATGCAAATCTTAGCATCTTTAACTTTGCCACCTCCAGCTCTGTCTCCTGCTTTGTGGTCAGTGTCACCGTCTCCAACCTGTATAACATAGCTGGTCTCTATACCCTCCTGTAGACCTTCCCTTTCACTTTTGCTGATATCCGTCTGTCACAAATTACTCATGACACTCTTCTCCACCCATTGCACTCTGCCTGCACTCTCTTTTTCACCTCTCTTCCACAATCTCCATTACTCTGTACTGTTGATCCCAAGTATTTAAACTCATCCACCTTCACCAACCTACTCCCTGCATCCTCACCATTCCACTGACCTCTCTCTCTCTCTCTCTCTCTCATTTACACACATGTATTCTGTTTTGTTCCAACTGAACTTCATTCCTCTCCTCTGTAGAGCATATCTCCACCTCTCCAGGGTCTCCTCAACCTGCTCCATACTATCGCTACAGATCACAATGTCATCAGCAAACATCATAGTCCACGGGGACTCCTGTCTAATCTCGTCTGTCAGCCTGTCCATCACCATTGCAAATAAGAAAGGGCTCAGAGCCGATCCCTGATGTAATCCCACCTACAACTTGAATGCATCCGTCGCTCCTACCGCAGACCTCACCACTGTCGCACTTCCCTCGTACATATCCTATACAACTCTTACGTACTTCTCTGCCACTCCAGACTTCCTCATACAATACCACAGCTCCTCTCGAGGCACCCCGTCATATGCTTTCTCCAGGTCCACAAAGACGCAATGCACCTCCTTCTGGCCTTCTCTAAACTTCTCCATCAACATCCTCAGAGCAAACATTGCATCTGTGGTGCTCTTTCTTGGCATGAAACCATACTGCTGCTCACTAATCATCACCTCACCTCTTAACCTAGCTTCCACTACTCTTTCCCATAACTTCATGCTGTGGCTCATCAATTTTATTCCCCTGTAGTTACTGCAGTCCTGCACATCCCCCTTTATTCTTAAATATCGGCACCAGTACACTTATTCTCCACTCCTCAGGCATCCTCTCACTTTCCAAGATTCCATTAAACAATCTGATTAAAAACTCCACTGCCATCTCTCCTAAATACCTCCATACTTCCACAGGTATGTCATCTGGACCAACAGTCAATCCATTTTTCATCCTCTTCATAGCTGTCCTTACTTCCTCCTTGCTAATCCGTTGCACTTCCTGATTCACTATCTCCACATCATCCGACCTCTTCTCTCTCTTGTTCTCTTCATTCATCAGCCTCTCAAAGTACTCTTTCCATCTGCTCAACACATTCTCCTCGCTTGTGAGTACGTTTCTATCTTTATCTTTTATCACCCTAACCTGCTGCACATCTTTCCCAGCTCTGTCCCTCTGACTAGCCAATCAGTACAGGTCCTTTTCTCCCTCCTTAGTGTCCAACCTCTCATACATATGCCTTTTCTTTAGCCTTCGCCACCTCTCTCTTCTCCTTGCGCCTTATCTCTTTGCACTCGTCTACTTTCTGCATCTCTCTGACTATCCCACTTCTTCTTTGCCATCCTCTTCCTCTGTATACTCTCCTGTATTTCCTCATTCCACCACCAGGTTTCCTTTTCCTCCTTCCTCATGTCAAGCCAAGCACCCTTCTTGCTGTCACCCTTACTACATCTGCTGTAGTTTCCCAGCTGTCTGGTAACTCTTTACTGCCACCTAGTGCCTGTCTCACCTCCTCCCTAAACTCAATCTTGCAGTCTTCCTTTTTTAACTTCCACCATTTGATCCTTGGCTCTGCCCTTACTCTCTTCCGCTTCCTGATCTCCAACGTTATCCTACAGACCACCATCCTATGCTGCTTAACTTCACTTTCCCATGCCACTACTTTGCAGTCTTCAATCTCCTTCAGATTGACTCTTCTGCACAGAATGTAATCTACCTGTGTGCATCTTCCTCCACTCTTGTACGTCATCCTATGTTTGCCCCTCTTCTTAAAGTATGTATTCACCAGAGTCATGTCCATCCTTTTGGCAAAATCCACTATCCTCTGACCTTCTTCATTCCTCTCCTTGACACCATACCTACCCATCACCTCCTCATCTCCTCTGTTCCCTTCACCAACATGTCCATTGAAATCCGCTCGAATCACCACTTTCTGTCCCTTGGGTACACTGTTCATCACTTCATCCAACTCACTCCAAAAATCTTCTTGCATACCCAACTTGCGGGTCATACGCACAAATAACATTCATCATCACACCTCCAATTTCCAGCTTCATAATCGTTACTCTGTGTGACATTCTTTTCACCTCCAAAACACTGTTGACATACTGTTCCTTCAGAATAACCCCTACTCCATTTCTCCTCCGATCCATACCATAATAGAACAATTTGAATCCACCTCCAATCCACCTGGCCTTACTCCCCTTCCATTTAGTCTCTTGCACACACAATATATCAACCTTCCTTCTCTCCATCATATCAGCTAACTCTCTCCCCTTACCAGTCATACTGCCAACATTCAAAGCTCCTACCCTCAGTTCCACTCTCTTTACTTTCCTCCTCTCCTCCTGCCTCCGGACATGTCTCACCCCTCTTCTTTTTCGGCCAATCATTAAATACCTCCTAAAAAGTTTTCATCCATCCATCCATTATCCAACCCGCTATATGCTAACTACAGGGTCACAGGGCTCTGCTGGAGCCAATCCCAGCCAACACAGGGCTCAAGACAGGAAACAAACCCCAGGCAGGGCGCCAGCCCTCCGCAGGGCGCACACACACACCAAGCACACACTAGGGACAATTTAGAATCACCAATGCTAATAAGTTTTCATTAAAATGAAAAACTAAAGAAAAAGAAATAGGTAGGAATCATCAATAAAATACAACACGAGCTAAGCTCAATTTCTGTCTCAGCTAACTATATTTAATTGTACAGAAGAAAGTAAGGGGTCAGAGTTATGTCACAACTTGGCAAAACTAGATAACAAGCCTAACTCTGAATTCTTCCACTAGTAGCTATCAGTGGAAGGCACTATGTATGAAATTGTCTCAACTGCTAAACTAATGAATCTCAGGTCTCCTCAAACACATGAAAATAACACTGTACTAAAATGACAAAAATCTCTTTACACCACAGCAGATCTGTGAGCAAATAACGTTTTGTTTGGATATAGATGAAAGCAACTTGAAAAATGTACTTCCTGAAGACAGACAATAGTTCACGGCCATGGACGACCTGTTCTGCTACAGGCATTAAATGCTGTTTGACAACAATGCCAACTGCCTGGCTACACAGTTATGGACGAAAGAGGAGTGTTTGTTAATCTGAGACTATGGAAGTCCTCTAAGACCTTACCCTATGCAGCAACACAGTGTGGAACATCTGCAAAGAGTGAAGCGTCACTGTAGTTTTTAAATAGACACACTTCCTGTGTGAGTGTGTATGTTCTACCCATGTGTGAGTGTGGTTCCTGTAGGTCCAAACCCACACATGTTAAATGGACTGGTGATGCAAAACTGGTATTAGTGTGTGTGTTCATTCTGTGATGGAATGGTGTCCCATCCAGAGATTGTTCCTGCCTTATGCTTGGTTGAAATGGCTGCAGCTTTCCTGTGACCCTACTCTGGATAAGTGGGTCTGAAGATGGATGCAAATAACCAGGTCATATGGGAAGACCTGGTTATTTGCAACCAATATATATATATATATATATATATATATATATATATATATATACACACACAGTTCTCTGTGTGTTGTTTGCCTCCCCAAAAGTTATGCAGACTGATGACTAAGGTTTGCAAAGATTTCAAAGGTTTTTGGCCAGTCAGAGACTAAATTATCAACTCTCCTCAGCCACCAGAACATTGTTTAAACCCCAGCACAGCCAGTAACGGCACTGGACATCAATCCAAGGTACTTTCAAACTGTACCAATGATTAATAGTGCTTACTGTTTTCTGAGAGTAACGTCTTGGCGGTGGTAGTTTCTGAAAGAAAATAACTATGAGGCATTTTAACTAGTAGAAGTGCTGGAGATGATACATGAGGAGCAAGGAGATTCCTCTCTACTCGTGTCATGCTGTTCTGAGAAGAACTGTGCTTTTTTCCAGGGAGCCTTGTTTCCAAATATTACTAACTGGCCATCTAAACTTTACTTTTAAAGTGGAAGTATAACAGAAATGCTTTTTATTTATAATGAAATCTTTTCATCTTTTTATATTACTATCTTGTTTTGCGTTTAGGGCTGATGCACATAAGTTATGCCATTTATGTGCAAGGAAATGTGGAGTATTTTGCTTTTACTCAGCAATGCCTTTTGTTTAAGGGAATGTCATTTAATCTTTTTTATTTTGCTGGTGCAAAAAGCTGGCATAATATTTTTAACAAACACAACTGAGACTTGTGGTAACTGTGATCAAAGAGGGTTGTGTGCATTTTTTTAACAGTATGTTCTGGTTTTTTTTTGTACTCCTTCTTTCATATTTGTTATATGTTATAATGTGTAGTACTGTTAATAACTCTCATGACTGGAAAGCCGATTTTACACTGAATCAGAAGACTGATTTTTATGAAATATTACTGCTTTACAGAAAAATACCAAGTTATGCACATATGCATTTTTGGGACTTGTGTCTGAAAGGAAACTAATTCCAGATGGTAAAAAAGCAAAAACACATATTATATTCTTACCATCAACCACCTGTGCAATCAGTGAAACATTCAGAACATCTCCTAGCAAAGTGAGTGTGACATTAGCTCCATTAGATCCATAGCCCCAGATGACAGCCCTAGCAGGTTCTCTCTGTAGGACCATATGATCTCCATAATAGGAAGCAAAGCCAAACTTCTGTTCTAAAAGTGCAAAATAAAAGATGTGAGTTAGCACAGCAATATAAAAAAGCAAGCAGTGGGAAGTTAAAGGTTTGTTCACCATTTTGTAATAAACTGTGTTAAACTATATATTCACTTTAATTTTAAATTCAAGCATGACTTGATTTGTTAAATATCTGTGACTTTTGGAACTCTGTGATTCAGAAAAGCTTACCTTCATGTAAAGAAATTCAAGAAAGAATAAAAAACAATTTAGCTAGATAAATGATATTTAACTGGTAAACTCAAGGAGTTACTGGATGGAAAGCTCCTGGTGGGTGCTGCACCCACACTGTAGTACCTTTTCATCAAAAGCCGTACTTGAAAGCATCCAGGAACAAATCAAAATATTTACTAATAAACAAACAAACAAACAAACGTGACAAACAAGTAGCCCTGGCAGCTAAAAGATAACGCCTGATGGGCATGCCTGATGTTTTCTCATTCTGACAAGTATATTTCACTGTAGTTTGGAGTGTACAAATTCTTTTACCCAAATTCTAATTTTGTAATATCCCCTAAGGCTTTTAGAAAATGTTATGGTGAAACTGTGCCTTTTTACACTGGAAAATGCTGAAATCTTGAGGTCTGTTAATGATTAGATTTCCCAGACAAACATATATGGAAGCAATACTATTTGACTCCTTGCTTGTTCTGTGTGTAAGTTATTAACGTTTTTCACATTTATTTTTTGATTCCTCAAAGTACTCTCAGTTCTCAAACAGTGTCTGTTTTGGATTACTTCCGCAGTGGAAGTGAAACTTAGACTTAAACTTTGATAAAGACTGTGGAAAGGATGTGTCACCATTGTCACAAGTTATGGCCTCATTCCAAATAGCTTAAAGCCCATTAAAACCAGTTTAACTACCTCAGTCAGTGTCAGTACAGTCAATTTAAAAAATCTTAAGGTGTGCATCTCACTCTCTCCCTCCCTCCCTCACTCACATAGCCCCCCTTTCCCTTCACTCACCATTCAGGAAGCCCCTTTGAACAATTTGAGTAACTACTGTAATTAATGTACCGGATCAAGTTGTGCAATTAAAGTGATACTTCGAGGAGTACCAGTAATATTGTCTGGTGTACAGAATTAAATTCTCTCTTACATGTCCAATCAATGGTGGCACAATAGCCTTGCAAGAAGAAGTAGGAGGTTGAAGTCCAGGGTGCTCCCTGTATAGAGTTTGCATGTTCTGACCATGTCCATGTGGCTGTCCTTCAGGTGCTCCTATTTCTGGGTACAGAATGACAACGCTAAATTGACCCCTGATGTATGAGAGTTTACTCTGCAATGGGCTGGCACCCTGTCCAGGGATTGTTCCTGCCTTGGGTGAGGCTCCAGGCTTCCCTGTTACTCTTTTCTGGATAAATGAGTTTAGAAAATGGATGGATGAATGATTGTCTATGCAATGTCACGTCTTAAAGCAACCCCAACGTTGATTCTGATACATGAAGAGAGATTTTATAACACACAATGATATATTGTATGTTCATTGACTGTTCAACAACTTGTCCTTGAATCTACTGGTGCTAATGGTCCTGCACTGTTTGTCCGACAAAAGCAAGTGACTGTGCAGGATGACCGAGGTACTCGCCACCTTTCGCAGTGCTTTACATTCTAGAGCTGAACAGCTGCCAGTCCTGCAGAAGTTTGTGAGAACACATGGAGAAATGCAAGTCATCCTCAGACATCTGAGGAACTAGAGGTGATGATAAACCTTTCTGACAAAAGAGGAGACTGAAGTGGGCACAACACAGTTATCAGCAGTAATCACTTCAAGAATTTTAAAACTGGTCACCGTTTCAACAGCATGTCCTCTCTGTTCAAGTGCTTTGAATGGAACATGAATTCACAAATTATTTGTTCATTGTCTTTACGTTTCTGAAATGTATTCCTGTTTACTGCATGTAAAAACATTGAGCTTTGTGTTTCATTTCTTTATTTTTATTTAGGGTTTATTGGTTTAATACTGATTTCTATCCGGTGTTATTCATTGTGATTTTTCTGTGCTTTTGTTCCTATTGAACCTTTTTGAATATTTGAGAACTGAAAGATGCTACACCTCATATAAATAAAATGTATTAATTACAGCCACTGGAGAAGCAGCAATTATAACGGTGCTCTCCCAAATACAATTACATCCTGATAAATACTGATTTACCCACACACAAAATAAATACATTGAAGAAAGCAAAAAAAAAAAAAAAGTTACAGAATTTGCAAACTAGCTGTCCTGGTGGAAAGACACCTAAACTGCAGAAAAAGTATCCAGTTCATTTATTCCAGCCAGAAAATCAGAGTGAATAGTGACTGTGGCTTAAAAGAAATGGTGCAAACCCAAACTTATATTGAAGTATGTATATATTGTGTTTTCACATGGTTTGTAAATGTCAAAATTGTGCGGATTGCGCCAAAAGGTAATTCGAAAATGCCGCTAAATCCAAAGCATGTGTGCAGCGATGTGCCCGCGACCTGTCCAGGCGAAGTCTGTCTTTCAGCCTCTCCAATGCACACAATAAACCTACCACACTTGATTCTATTAAACGTGCATGTTTGCAAGGTCACTAAAGCACTTCTAATGTAACTTACATGTCAGCGAGAAATCATCCCATCTTCTTTTCCACACCTCACGGAACCAACACTGCAAACTGAAGACAACCGAGGAACACAGTGGGTGACACTGGCTTAGGGGTATCACTTCTGCAACTGGTAAAGCTTTAACTATTCATCTGGTACCAAACCCGCCTAATCGGTTACGGTGTATTAAAAACAATTCAAACAACATCGGACATTCACAAGTGAAACCATAAATACGAATGCAGCATGCAAAACATTTCACAATATTATATCATCTTAAATTGACAAAGCAGTAAGTAACAAAGTACGGTCTCATTGGTGCTGCAAACAATTCCGAGCCTGAAAACAAACAAGTACCCCAAAACTGTGTTTTTATCCGCATAAACTATTTGACTGGTGTCACATCTTACCAAAAGAGTGCGTTATTGAGAATGCCAATGTGCAAATTATGCACAAACATCGCCAAACTAGATCCATTCCTATCGGTACTCAGCCAGAATCCAGCAGCAGCGCGAACCCGGAAGCTTTGAACGCGGCGTCTGATAAACACGAGACACAATTGGTTAAACATTGGGCTGATTAGAGTGGGCGGGACGCCGCCACAATGACGTAACAGTGTAAAATGAAAAGTATGAAAAAAAAAAGCGGAAAACGAGCTCCCTTATCTGCTGAAGTGGGTCTATTTTATTTCATTCAGTCGGTCATTTTCTAACCCGCCTGGTCATGAACAGGGTCGCGGGATTGGTCTGGAGCCTATTCCAGGGAGCTTTCGGTCACACTTACTCAGATAATTTATACATCTTGAAAACAAAGCGAAAATATTTGCAAAACGTCTTTCGGCATTTAAGAAAAATGCCTATGTCGCTCTCTCCTCAGGACAGGCGATTCACAGAAAGTATTTCCCAGCTTTAATTAAATAAAAATCCACCTTAATAAATGGATACGTATGTGTACGTCTTTGTGTTTGTTATGTTGCTATGCCTCGACCATTCGAAAAGATGTCGCGTCTGAAACATTTTTAGTAATAAAATGCATTGCTTTTGTCATTTCAATAGGTGGCTCATCAAAAAACATTAAAACACTGCATCTGCCTATCCCATACCAAATGACATGTAACAGATACATGCATGGTGCGCTGCAAGCTGTAACGCTAAGGTGTACTTTGATTACTTGGAGTTCATCTCGTTTTAGACAGTTACTACAGCTAGTATTAGTGCACTGTATCTATTGTATCAATGTCTTATTCCGGAATCCTCTAATCCATTCCAGGTTTAGATGGAAAAAGGCTGCATCCTGTGTGGTGCATTGCGTGCAAGGACAATTTTCTTAACAGCTTCACTCAAATCACAACCAGTTAAAATAAAAATGACGATCCTCTCTGCAGGACGCAGATGGCTGCCTTTAAGTATATAACGAGTATATTATTCTATACCTATATAACGAAATATAATTATAATAATTATAATTATAATCCTTCCATTCTGGAGAAGTGGAGGACAGCATTTACATTGCACAGCGATGAATAAATCAACAATAACATTACCACCGAACTGAACTGAATACATATAAAATACCACAACCAGCAACTGCGGTAACAGGGCGGTGATCAAATATATCAAACATCTTCCATAACAGTTGGATATTCCACCCGCCTACACCACTTCCACTCCAAATAAACTGATTTGTAAAATAAATAGGTTATACTGTAGGTGGCGCAGTGGTAGCGATGTCGCCTTTCATCACATAGACCAGCCTTTATGTCCTGTTGCTTTAGCGCACTCTCAAGCCAAATATAAATGAACTGATACATCAAATTTACAAAACCCTACGTGAATTAAAATTGTACAGCATACGGTATTACACAAATGAATTCAGTGATTGCTCAGACTTTGAAGTCAGCGCTATATATTTTTCCCACTAGGTGGTGCTAACAGCAAACTCTAGGTACACAGTACATTGTATATTTTAAAGATAGACTTCTTTCTAACATCAAGCGTAATTTTATAGTACAGATATTACTTTCAAAATCTATAATAACGATGAACATTGATAAGAATCGTCGTATTGTGTTATTGAAATCTAGCAGTGGGAGTTTAAGGTGCACTGTGTAGATGGGTGCCAAATTCAGCTTAAACACAAGAAAAAATTGTCATGGTGCAACGAATGTACTCTGAATTAGGTGATGACAAAATTATGTCCTTCAGGGATCAGTGCTGGTGCCACTGCTCTTTTTACTACACATAAATAATCTTGATAAGAATATAAATAACTAGCTAGTTAAGTTTGCAGATCATACCTTAGTAGGTGGATGGGAAGATTATCTAAAATTAGCCAAAATATTATAGAAGGACCTGGACAGAATGCAGGTTTGGTAAAAAATGTGTGGCAAATGAAATTTAAATTCTATCCATCCATTATTCATCCCGCTACATCCTAACTACAGGGTCACGGGGGTCTTCTGCAGCCAATCCCAGCCAACACAGAGCGCAAGGCAGGAAACAAACCCCAGGCAGAGCGCCAGCCCACCACAGGGCACACACACACACACATACCAAGCACACACTAGGGATAATTTAGAATCGCCAATGCACCTAACCTGCATGTCTTTGGACTGTGGGAGGAAACCGGAGTACCAGGAGGAAACCCACGCAGACACGGGGAGAACATGCAAACTCCACACAGGGAGGACCTGAGAAGTGAACCCCGGTCTCCTAACTGCGAGGCAGCAATGCTACCCACTGCGCCACCATGCCACCTGAAATTTAAAATAATTAAATATAAACTATTGCACATAGGAAGAAAATAATGTTAGATTTAAATACATAATGAGCATTTGAAACTTGAAAGCTTACCTTATAAGAAGAACCTGGGAGTTGTAGTGGACTGGTCACTGTTTAGACCATGTACAGAGTACAGCAGAATTTGAGAAGGCTAATAGGATGTTAGGTTTTATAGCTGAACATATGGAGGGCAAGTCAAGTGAAGCTTATGCTTAATGCACTAGTGAGGAGTCGTCTGGGGTGTTGTGTGCTATTTTGATGTTTCTATTGCAAAAAAAGGCCTTGCAGCTCTACATAAAGTCCATAGAAGAGCAGCTAGTCTGATTCTGGGAATGCAGGATACTTTACGTTTAAGCCAATGGAGATTAAGAGGTAAGCATTCAAAACTATGCAGGGAATTAGTACAACACATCTAAGTTCTTATGCTAAAATTAGTTCTTCAACATGACCATGGAGACACAGATGGAAATTTGTTAAATATAAATGTTAAAAATTTTTTCTTCCCACAGAGAACTATAGACAGAAGAAAAAAATCAATTAAGATGTATGGCAGATTGTAATCCTTGAGTTACCTTTAAAATCTGACTTGATGTAGTTTTAGAGAAATCAGGTAAATATGATTGATAAGCTTCATTGGGCTGAATGATCTGTTCTTGTCAAAATTGTTGTAATCTTCAAATATATTATAAGCCAATTTCAGTCAGTCATTACCCAACCTGCTATATCCTAACACAGGGTCACGGTGGTCTGTTGGAGCCAATTCCAGCCAGCACAGGGCTCAAGACCACTGCAGGGCACACACCAAGCACAATTTAGGACCGCCAATGCACTTAACCTGCATGTCTTTGGACTGTGGAAGGAAACTGGAGCACCCGGAGGAAACCCACGCAAACACCGGGAGAACATGCAAACTCCACGCAGGGAGGTCCCATCATCAGCATCAGGAAGAAGCTAAATGCTAACACTGGAGTGTCACCAGTCCATTATTAGTTCACCCACACACATGCTAAGAATCTCTCATATGGATTCCCAAATAACCTGCTACACACATCTTTAAAATATGAGGAGAAAACCAGAGGACCCAGAGAAAAGCCATGCAGCCAGAGGTGGCCATAGGGGTTGTGCGGGGCCTAGGGCTAACCAACCCCACATGGGGCCGATTACGTCAAACACTGTTACCGGTATGTGTGGACTGTATAAACTAGCGTGCAAATTTTATTAAAATAATGTTAACATACACCAGATTTTCTCATTAAAGTATTCAGTTACATTTTTGCAAGATAACATGCAGAGTTTATCAAAATATAATGATATGATCTATTAAAAAAAGTGCAAATCATAATTCAATGCAATACCACAACAGTGCAAAATGCGATGCGGTGTCATGCAGAAATTAGCAGGGCATCTTCTAGAAAAGTAACCAAATAGCAAGTGTACTCTGAGTCTCAATATGCAGGATGTCATAGTCATAACTCATGTTGATGTCTTGTCAGCCAGTTATCATTAGCGATATGTTTTTGTGCATTAATATTTGGACATGTTTATGGCCTAAAAATAAAATGTGAGTTTCAGTGTTTCGACAGGAAGTGTGAAATGAACTTAGAGGTGTTGTCATGAAATCTCTTACCAGTTTCCAGGTTCATAGACGAAAATCCACTTTTCTTGCCTTCAGATTGGAAAAGTTGTTGAAGACATCTTCATAGTCTAATCTGGATGCAATGTCTTTTTCTATAGGATAGGACAGGATAGGATCGCCAGAACACAAAGCCTGTCTTGAGACATGGTTGATCTATACTGGAGAATATAACTTGACAAATTTGTTTGAATGGGACACACAGACTTCAAAAGCATGGTCCTGTTAGGCACGGGGCCTAAGGGGGTCACCCCACTTCACCCTCCCAAACGCTACTCTCGCATGCAGCTCTTGAGAGAAGGTGGAAATGCTGCGCAGGATGTGTCACATACAGTACTCAGACCCACCACTGTGTGGTGACTTTATGTGTCACTTCACTATCATCCTCCAGTAATTAGAATGCAAGCAAAAGTGAACATTTAATGGATTATAAAAAAGCATTATTAGTAAACATAGAATTTGCTGCTGCAATAATTTGATCTGTATGTTCCTTCTGGGTAAGTACCCTAAAGCCTGTTGCCCAGGTTAGATGTAATCAATATGCAACATCTTCTTTTGCAATCCCACCTGTAACAGAAAAAGCTTGGAGAAATAGCTCATCGGTCACTAATGAAGACTGGCATTAGATTCGCCTATTAACCTAATCAACACACATTTGGGATGTCTCATTTGAGCCCAGAGACTCTAGAGCAATGAAGCAGCAACACTGATCATCCTTCTGAGATCCTAGATCTTTTAATTTTACTTATGAGTTCGTCTCTGGTTGAAGCTGATTTTGAATCAACTGCTGAACGTAATACAGTACGTCTCCTTCTATTAAAAGTGATTGAAAACTCAACTAGTTTCTAGAAATGTATCTCAAAGATGTAAAGAACTAGTTTGATACACAGAGCTACTATTGTCTGGTGCACATTTTTAGTACTTTTCCCTTATGTGCATTTATGGAGTTTGTTGCTTTTGGTATTAACAGAAGAACAGCCTGGTAAGCCACAGAATGTCGCTGTGGTTTATCAACTTCAACAGACTGCTGACATCTTAAATGTGCAGGATGTGGATCAAGGTGAATTGCAATATATATATTTTTATTTTTATATTTTTTTTTTTTTTATATAATATTACACATAATGTATAAAGATGAAAAGGCTGACATTCATACATATACAAATATACTGGACATTCACTTCACTTCAATTCAAGTCATACCTTTATCATTCGAATAGGGGCATTTTGACTGTTGGATTATGTTAAAGAGTCCAGGAAATTACATTAGAAGTCAACAGAAAAAAATATTTAACCATCAAATATAGTATGGACATGGTACAATAAAACAGTGGTGAACATAATATACAGTATATGATACAATGTTGTAATACTTATAAAAAACTAATGCACCATTAAGATTGAACCAGTCATTAATAATAATGAAAGTTTTAAAGACCACAAGTTAAGCCTGCAGATGCCTATTGAAATTAAATTATTGGAAAGCTTAATTGTAGTTAAAATTACAGAATGCTTTAACTGGTCACTTTTTATCTGGAACCTTAGATCTGATGGCTACAATTGGAAATTTGAACAGATGAACAGTGACTCCATCCTGCTTTCTGCATCTCTTCCTCATTATATAGTTCTGTCATGCTTTACCTTTTAGACCTTAATTACTTCATTTCACAACTTGATTATTCCTGTTTTTGTTGCTAACATTAAAAACTTGAAACCAAGTGTGCACAATATACATTGAAAGAGACTCTGACACAAAAAAGATTAGCAGAAATTGACATTTTGCAACTTAACATTTTACGTTTTGCACCCAGATTCTCTGTTGTGATTTAGAGGTAGTTTTTGAGTCTGTGATTCTATAAAAAAAAAAATCATTAAATATTTCAACAATTTTTTTGGTCATTGATAATTGTCTTTTGCAGGTGCTTGATGTTTCTCCTAATATCAATAATTCTTCCTTTATATTTTGTATTAATAACTTGTATGAAGGACACATGCCAGCAAACAAATATATGAATCAGTTAGGCATCATTACATTTGTATGTATTTCATGTTTTACTGAAAAATGTATTGAATGTGCAAAACAAGTATAAGAACATACAGAGAGAGGAGTCCCTCTTGAGGATGACATGAAGACGCCATGTCTTGACTATAGACAACTGTGTACTCTCACTCATCTTTGTTCAAAACTTCAGTCAGCCAGATTACAGCCAAGAATGACAGTTTTCAGTGGTGCTTTAATGACACTGCATATTATTAAAATTAAACTTTAAATTAAAATGATAATTGAAACTCATTTGAAATCTAAACAATTAGCTTCTTATGTTGGTATAGAGATTCAACCACAAAGTCAATGTCTTCCCTGTCCCCCTTCTGCTTTTTGGCCAATTCCTGCTGTTTATGTTGAACCTTACAAGCTGCCATTCTTTTTGATTGCTTATTGAAGTGCTGACAGAATGTAATTTCAATACCATAAAACTCAGTTGTGCTTTATTCTGACCTCAATTTTTGCATATGACTAACTGAATAAAGCTATGCACGGAGGAAAGAGGAAATGCCATTTAAAGTGCACCACTGCTCTGGGTGTGCATCAGAAACTGCATTCTGCCCACAGATCTCCGGCCTCTAGTACAGTCATCATTTCGGTTTGCAAGAATGAATGTTTGGATGTGTACATTTGAGCCTGTAAATTAACAGCACTCTTTTACACCATTAGAGACCAGCTGAAAGGTAAACTTTGAGTGTGAAGATATTAACCACAAAGAGCAGTGACATCTTTTGATTGGCCTGAGGTGTTTCTTGCATGGACAGCAATCTCTGTAGGTGTTTACTGTCTGGAGAGGTGACTCAGTGATAGTTTGAGCACAAACATACAGTAGTCATTCATCCATTTTCTTAAACCATTTATTTTATTTTGTGGTCATTGACTGCCACAGCCTGTTCCTTCAGAAGCACAAGCAAGTCAAGGACATTGAATAGAGGCTGTCTTTGTTTTGGATGATGGGACATTTGCTGTTTTTAGTACAATTAGTAGAACACACATTTTCATACAATGCAGGTTTCCTGTTTGAAATATTATTCAGCTCATATATTTCATTTACTTAGTTGATGATTTTATTAATTTTCAAGTCACACAGTTTGTATTATGAAAGCACAGTCAGGTTAGGGTTATAGAGTGAGTGTGCAAAGAGTTTTACAATGGCTGTCTCGTGTTGCTCAGTCCAATGTATAAATTATAAGTATACACTATATTCACAGTTCACCCAGTCATTTCTTGAACTTATTACCTATTATAGAAATACTCCTGGAAACGTATAACATGAGCTCTGGGTATGGAAACCAATCCTGGAGATGGTGGCAGTTTATCTAAAGTTAATATTATTTAATGTTAGAACATTAGCTCTATCTATCTATCTATCTATCTATCTATCTATCTATCTATCTATCTATCT
>JANRMT010062803.1:985568-1045139 GCA_026402145.1 Polypterus bichir lapradei | reverse complement strand
CATGCAAACTGCATACATTCAATAACTGCATTGTTTTGGGGGCAACTGCTTTAATCATTGTGCCAGTGTGTTGTCCCATTACCTATCACATGCTTAAGATATTGATGATCACTGCCTGTGGAGTTTTCAGGTTCTCCAAATATCTTTGTGGGTTTTCTTTCAGATATTTCAGCTTTCTGTAAATATCTTCAAAGTTAGGTTGGTTTGATTAATTGATGATTCCAAAATCATCAGAACAAGAACAGGTAAAAATAGCTTAACAGTTTCTATTCACCTAACTATTGCAGCCTGCTCTTCCATTGAAATAAGTTCTTCAACAAAAATACAAAGACACATGTAGAAAGTTAATGCAAAATTTAACACAAATGTCAAAAAGCTTTTTTTAACATAGAACCACAGATAAATCTCTCTATTATATAAAAAAATCAAAAAGGAGACTTTTTTCTGGCCACAAGACGTGATCTTTTGAAGAGAGACACAGAGACACTTTCACATCCCGCGAGACAGTCAAGTCACATCATACTTACAACCTTTGTAAGCAAGTCCCTTGATACACATGCAGAACAGGTTAGTGATAATGGAAGTAGGAAAATTCGAAAGCCTCAAAAAAATGAGTGAAAAGATCACATTAGCACAAACAAATGGAAAATATTACTCAGTGAAATAACGGAAAAGTGAAAAGAGATCACATAGTGTTTCAGGACAAAAGGACAGGTGCTGTACAGGCTTTTAAATGTTCGAAGCGCCGTCTGAAATGCCAATCCCGCGGAACGGAAGCAGCAGCAAGTTAGCAGCAAGATTGCAGCTGATCGAGCAAAGAGGAGGTAAAAAAAAAAACCAACTGTTATTTGTTTCCCAATGTATCACCTTTTAAGAGGGGTTTCAGAGGAGCGATGGCTTCACCTTGGTGTGCATTCAGCCATACTCTTCGCAATGGAGCATAGCGCTGGTGGGGGGGGAAGGGGTAGACGAGTGAAGTTCAGATCACATGGCAAAAACAGCAGCAGCAAGCCAACAGCTGATCGAGCAAAGAGGAGTTAAAAAAAAATATTTGTATCCCATTGTATCACCGTTTAAGCGTGGTTTCGAGGGAGGATACGCTTCTCCTTGGGGTGCGTTCAGCTCCCCTCTTCACAACGCCGCAAAGCGCAGGCTAGGAGAAAGGGGTTGGTGAGCGAAGTGAGTGGTATAAATTACCAAAGAGTAGGTTGCCAGTGGGACTTTGAGGACCTTACCAGTCCCTCAGTTCCAACATAAAAAACACATAGCAATGAAAGTCCAGTAAGAATAAAACAGAATGATTTCAAGGCTGCAAAGACTGAAACAGTTGATCCTTTTAAATATAAGACAACGGGTATTAGAAGGTGACATGACATATTAGGTGGGAGTTGAATTCTGTTTTGTAAGATTTTGTCTCTTTTTGATTCTTCTTTGTTTTGTTTTGTTTTTCATCTTTTCTATTTTTTCTAGTTTGTCTATGAAGTCATTTGTTGTATAAGTTCAACATGATTGTATGGAATGTTATTGTCTTTACATAAAATTTAATAAAAAAGAAGAAGATGATATGACAGATGTTTTCAGAATTATGAGAGGAATTAGGATGGTGTGTGTAAAAGTGGGCCCTTCATTACTACAATGTTCAGTGCTGCACATTCTTATTACTAGATTCTTAATATCTTACCAAACCGATTCTTTAATCAAAATTTAAGACACAATAAGAAAACAATTAAAGAACCTGAAAAAAGAAACAATGTCAATTTTTAATGCTAGCACAAAAACGTCAAACATATATAACATTCTACACAAATCTTTATTATCACCTCACAAAAATATTAATGTTTCATAAAAAAAATTGCATAAAAATATACAATAGCTTTTAAGTTTCAATGTTTGATATTTACTTTAAAATTACATCTTTCTATCCATCTAATTTCAGGGGGAAATTAAGACTATTACAGTATATGAAGCCTATCCTGTCAGCTTTGAGTGCACAGTAGAAACCAACCAGGGTGACCATCTAGTGTGGTGTGCATTCACCCACATTCATAAGACTCGGCCAGTTTTGAGCTGTCAGTATACCTATCATGCAGGGTGTGAAAGGAAATTGGATAATGCAAGGTGAAAAAATACATAAATACAAATCCAGAAACTCCATAGGTATGATGAATTAGCTAGAATTTTAATGCAGGTGTCCAAAGCAGTGAGGCAGCTGTACTCTCTACTGTGCTAATCAAGCACTCATTTCCAAGAGAAAGCTGTGGGGCAGCAGAAGCTATCCTCAGCAGCACCATATGCACAAGGAAAACTAATCCTGAACAGGAGACACACTTCACATTCAGCCTCAGTCACTCATACAAAGGTAAGTGTGACATGTCAAACTACAGGTATACTTATGGAGACACTTGTAAGTGCCTATGCTCCTTCTCAACCACTCACGTCTTCTGATTACCAGCGTCTGCTGATACTAACTCTACGGGGCATTAAATATCAATCTGGACAGTTTTCTCATGTAGTTCCTAGCTGGTTGAACAAATTGATTATCTCCATTCAAACTTGGGGGTCCATCAATGCATTTAAAAAACTTTTGAACTTTTTGGTTCAACTAATAGCTGTTAGGTTTGTGTAACATAAGAATTGTAACTCGTGTGTATTTTGCTCTGAGCTCTTTACTTATGACGATGAATTTTATAACCTTGTGCTGTAACACTTGATCCTAAACAGCACCCCAGACTGATGTTTACTCGATTATGTTGACCTCTTTTGTTATAGATAAAAGCTTCTGCTAAGCAAATAAAAGTTAACTGTAACTCCCAGTGATTCAGATGAAGGAGAAAACCAGAATATTGACATATTGAACAAATGAAGAATAGGTAAACTCCTCATTCTCATAGTGACTGGGGTGGATTTCAAGTTCTTATCTTTAGACTGGTAAAGCAACTGTAATTACCACTATCCCAGTTATTAAGTTATTTATTTGTCAAATCTTTTTATTCCAGTAGAGTCCTGTGAGTCCAGAGCCTATCAGATGAACCTAACAATAATGTCATCTCCAGTGAAGTAGTGACTTGTCCCATATTCAATGTGTTTGTGAAACAGTAGTACTAACCACCGTCCCACTAAAGGGTCCATGTATCTAAATTTTTACTTATAATTGCATGCATACTAAAGAAAATAAAACAAACTCAGAATGAAATGTTATCAGATGAAAGAAAAATGCAGAGATAAATACTGAACATTTTATGATGTGTACATTTTAGCACTCTGAGTCTCTTCTTTAATTTACTGCAATTGACTTTTCACTATAAGCAACATGCTGTCCTTGCAGCAACAGTTGTAAGACAGAAGGCAGCTCTGGATGTGGTGCCATTCATTTGCAATGCACACTTTTGCTCATTCATTCAAGGCCAAGAGACACCAGTAATCTTAACTTTCAATCTTTTAGATGTTTAATAATGCCAAGTAATGGGAAGTTTTAAGAACATAAGTAATGTGACAATCAAGAAGGGGACATTCAGACCATCAGGCTCATGTGTTTAGCTTATAGCTAAGCTGTTCCAAGCTGATACTTCTTAAAGGTTGTGAAGGTTTCTGCCTCAACTATATGGCTCAGTAGTTTGATCCAGATTCTCACCACTCTATGCGCAAAGAAGTGCTTCCTGGCTTCAGTCCTAAATACACTTTCCCTTAATTTCCACTGGTGTCCTCTTGGTGACCTAGCCATATGATCCCCATTCCAGGCCATTTACACAATTTTAATGCATCATATTAAAAGAAATTTTTATAAAATGTCATTTGCACATTAGTCAGAGTACAGGAGGTTAGGTTTTCAAGAGAACTGCAGGTGTGCTGAAACCACAAATGACTCAAGTCAGGCCTTATATCTAACATACAAAAAAATTGTTTTTTATTTTTATTTTTTGGATCTATTCCTCTTGCACCGCAAAACCACATTCTTATCTAAACATGTTTTATTTTTGTAATATGGTCTGGCATGTACTGTATGAGAACTGTCTGATTAATGTAATAAAGTATTAAAAAAAGAAAAGAAAAACAAAGAACTGCACTCTCAGTTGAATTTCAGTAAGCCTTACTGTTAGGCAGCCATGTGGTTGACACATTCACACTTTCTACTATGTATTCACCCTGGCTGATCGAGGGCATATGTGGTCATAAAAACCAGGGCATAAAAAAGAAATGTACATGCGTGCAAAGTAAAAAAAAGTCTGCAACCCAGTGGGTTTTCTATTCATGGAGGTTTGATAAATATAATTTATACCTTAAACATGCATTCATCTTTTAAGACAGCAAGACATCTAAATATGTGAGAAAATAAGAACAAAGAAGGAGAGTGAAGAGTTTTTCTCTATGCGCCATAGCCCACCATTACTGCTTGCAAAGAGTAAGCATTTTGTGTGCTAATTGGAGGCTGGAAAGCAAGTTTTGAAACGAGCCAGCTCTCTAACCTGCTTATCCAGTCTCCAGCCTTTAAATCACTGTTATTTCATCCATCAAAACAAAAAAAATGTATGTAAGAGGCAATTTTGAAATTTGGAAGACACCCATAATTCAAGTCTACCTTATTTAGATGTTGTCTTTTCTAAGTATTCATTCTTTATAGGTGTTTCAAAGATTGTCCTCCTCATAAGTGTAATGTACATTTGGGAATTAAAATATAATTTATTTATATTTATGTTAAACTATTTTTAGAATTCAGAGTTGGACCATGATATACTGATTAGTGCCCCTAACTCATAGTTCTAGAACAGGGGTGCCCACATTTTTTCAGCTTGCGAGCTACTTTTAAAATGACCAGGTCGAAGTGATCCACCTACATTAAAAATGCTAAAAATGAGTATACTTTATACATAAAATGTATGTTGTTGTACCTTGCATAACTGAATAACATTTATGGCACAATAAAAATTCAATACATTTATGGTCACTACAGTATTTGGATTTAATAATCGTCATGTGGGAAAAGGCTGACCCGCATAAATAAGTAGAGCTGAATAATGCAGTCAAGGAGCTTTTGGATTCAGCTGAGTGAAAAATGACAGCTGTCCAATTAACTGCGATTTTAGTTCCCACTCCTTTCTCTTTCTCAGAACGCTTTTTGGAAGGACGTCAGTTTCGTAGTTTTTATGAACAGTTCGAAAGTGCCTTTCCACGTTTTCCTTCTTTGGAATAGCAATGATAGATTGACAGATCAGACAAACGCACTTCGATTGTGACATTGTGAGAAAAAAATCCTCTTCCAATTCCACATCCTGCCCATACCCTCCCCAAACAATTTTTTTTTAAATCACAGCCGGAGTTTTGCAGAAGCTCACGCGTTTGATCGTGCATGCGGGATGACCAGTGTTTTAGAAGAAAAGAGATCTCAGACTGGCCGCCCTGTATGTCAATCAAGTGGCAAATGCCATAGGGAAGATATATGATAGACTAACATTTAAAAAAAATTTTTTTGAATGCAACACGATCTACCTGCACCACCTTTGCGATCTACCGGTCAATCGCAATCGACGCATTGGGCACCCATGTTCTAGAAACATTGGCTCTAATACCAGGTAGGGGTTAGGGTTAGGGTTAGTGTAGACCTTAAACATACTCCTTGTGTTAACATGATTTGTATTTTAGGTTATTTGCTCACTGTAAAGAGGGCTGGTGTGGATGTGCATGTGAGTATGCCCTGCCACATTGGGTGTCATTTATATCTTGTTCCCAATGCTGCTGGTTAGGTGAATTATTTTTCCAATGCTGGGCTGTTGGGGGATAGTTTGAAAAATGACTTTATAAAGATATTAGGATTCAAGCAGTTTTTCTTCTGTGGCGGCTTATATGACCATTTAATGCACAATAAAATATATATATTTTTACCATTCTTCTAAAATTGTATAGGTTAGTTTTTAATTACATCCCATTTAGCATGGTTTCCTACTTTGTGCCTGTCATTACATTTCCTACATTCCTGTATTGAAAAGAGGGTTAAAAAAGAAAGAGTAGATAATTGTTTTCACAGATGTTAACCAAGTTGACTAGATTTATAATATTTCAGTACTTGACAAATGTTTAATAAAAGTTAAAGCAGACATTTAAACAATATGAGATATCTAGGATATCAAACAAGGTCTCTCTGCAGTCTTTACTCTCAACAACAAGCAGCTGACATCCTTAGTTAACTGTGTTCTCATTTTATCATTTAAAGGTTTCAGCTACTTTTCAAGCCCATCTAAAGCAAGACCACCACGAAGTTGTTTATGTTCATTCGTCAAGATGATCCATTTTTAAATACAGCAGTTTTTCCAATTCTATTAACCAGTTACACAGAAATTCATCTCATTAGAGAAACATCAGTGTTTCTCATTGTTGTATTGCTCTACTGTGATGGCATTCTGGCAACACTGTAAATGGTGGACACAGGCTCATCTGGTTCAGTATGTCTGTATAAAATTGAGTCTTCTGTTGATTGTAATTCCTGATAGATCAAATTTTCCTAGAAATAGAAGCACAGTATATTACATTTCAAATATGGATTAAGGATTTAACTATATTTTTCAGTTTTCAAGATGACAATGTTCCCTTATGAAACAAAAAAGTACATTGCACCAAATGTTCTAATTTACACTGAAACAATGCAAAAAACTAAAGACAGAATATCATGCAATGTTTCAGAATAGAGCAATTGGTGAAACACCTGTGGCATTATCCAGGAAGTGTTAGGGACACCAAATGGTGGAACATGCTAACAGAATGTAAAATGATGCACTATTTCCTGGTTCTTTCATGGTGTTGTTTCTCTGGGTCTTCCAGACCTTACTGACAGGTCTGAGAGTTGTAGTACCATATGGTTAACAGCATCTTCTTGCTTTAACACCTATATAAATAAATAAAGGTTCCAGGGTACATCATACTGACTACTGGCTGTTATGTAGACCAATGATTCAACCACAGTCCAACTCACTTGAACAGCTGATGAACATATTGACAAGTTATTCCTGGTGTACTGAGCAAGCTGCTCAAGAGTCTTTTGGTTACTCTGACTATATGTTTTTCTATTGCGTTTTTTTTTTGTGGTAAACATGATGCACAATCCTCTTTTTGTGGTCACGAGAATTCAATACAAGCAAAGTAATTATTATTGGATACTTGACCATGCTGATTTTCTATTTCAGTATTAATGAAAACTAGAGCACTGCTCCTGTGTGCAGCTCTTATCTTTGATTATGAATTATAAATAGATATATATATACAGTAGATTAAGGAAATATATATACCCTTTTACTTTCTAAACACTTTTTTGTGTTGTAGATTTCATTTTAAACACAGAAATTTGCCCTTTTGCCCATCAATCTTCACTCAATAACCCATTAGGACAAAGCTTTATTAAAAATCAAAAACTATATACACACATATAAGTATCTGGACCCTTAATTGAGCACTTTGTAGAAGCTCCTTTGGCAGCAAAACCAGCTTTAAATCTTCTCAGGGTACCTCTCTACAGGTTTCACCCACTTGGATTTGGGCAGTTTATCCTATTTGCCTTAGCAGATCCTTTCAAGCTCCATTGGATAGGAAGTGTCTGTGAAGTGCCAACTTCAGGTCTCTCTACAAATCTATGTTGTACGAGGTTTAAGCCTGGGATTGAGCTGGGCCCCTCAGGTACAGTCAGAGGCTTGTCTTGAAACCACACCAGAGTTGTTTTGACTGTATGCTTTATACTATTGTCATCCTGAAAAATGAACCATCACCCCAGTCAGAGGTCACATGCACTCTGGAGGAGATTTTATTCAAAGGCCTTTGTGTATTTGACTGCATTAATTCTTCACTCACTTCTGTCCAGTCTTTCTTTCACTGCCATTGGGGAGCATCCCATAGCATGATGATGCTACCACCATGCTTCACTGCAGAGATAGCAATAGGTAGGTGATGAGAAGTGTTTGGTCGTCACCAGACATTGTGCTTGGAGTTCTGCCCAAAGAGTTCAATCTTTGTCTCATCGGACCAGAGAATCATTTTCTTCTCTCTCTCTTAGAGTCATTTAAATGCCATATTGTTAAACTACTAGTGAACTGTCATATGTGTCTGCTTGATTGAGTTCTGCTGAGATGGTTGACCTTCAAGCAGGATCTCTCATCTCAGAAGGGCACTTCTGAAGCTTAGTAGGAGTGACCATTGAGTTCTTCCTGACAAAGGCCCTTCTAATTACTCAGTCCGTCCGGACCACTAACTCTAGGATGAGTCCTGATAGTTCCAAACTTTTTTTGCATTTCGCAGCTGTTGAGGCCATTGTGCTGATGGGAGCTATTAATCTTTTTACACACTTTCCCTTATCTATGCTTCACCACAGTTTAGTTATGGAAGTCAACAGAGAGTTCCTTGAACTTTATGGTTTGGTTTTTATCCTGATATACAGTGTGAATTAAGGACCTTACATACACAGGTCTGTTCTTTTCTAAACATGTCCAATCAATTTATTTTTGCCACAGATGAACTCCAATCAAGTTCTACAGTAGACACATCTCAGTGATAACTAAAGCAAACAAGATAGACCTGACCACAATTTGGAGTGGCACAGTAAAGGGTATAAATGCTTCTATGAATGATAAGGGCTCAGATTTGATTTTTAATAAAGCTGGAAACTGTTTTGAAAACATGTTTTCACGTTGATATTATGAGTCATTGTATCTGGGAAGATAGGCAAAAATGTCAAATTTATTAATTTAAAATTAAATCTACAACACAATAAAGAATGTGAAAGGGGTCTAAATACTTTCTGAATCCACTGTATATACAGTATATATTTATCTGTTTTTTATGTTTACAAAGCTGGTCAATTTTATGTTTCCTTTTATTGTCTCAAGTAAATATAACTAAAGCTACCACTTTTAATTTTAATATTTACTTTGTTTGTCAGATTGCTGTTCCTGGGTTCCCTCTTGAATGTGATGTCTGCATAGGTCAACTGAGGCTGGTCCAAATAAGAGACAGATTCTGGTAAAACAAATAAATAAATATATAAATTACTGTGTGGTTTTGACATACTTTACTATCAAATGTAACTCGAAGTATAAAAAATAAACTAAATGAGCTGTAGTAGTATAGACAGAATCATTAATATAATAAGCAAATAACACCAGACATATGGATAAATCCAAGAGATGGTGTTTAGGTGGATATACTACAGTACACTTTCAAAATGAAAAACACTAATATGCAAAACACACACACAATAGCTTCAAACTGGAGATGAAACACTGAGGTCTAAAAAAGGACTGAAAGCTTATAGCACTGGTTATGCACTTGAATAGAGAATTGTGTATGGAAGAATTCTTGGAGCCATTCTGAAAATACTTTACCTATGGTATTCTTCTTGTTTTTCTTCTTTTGGCTTCTGCCATTTAGGGGCTGCCACAGAGGATCATCAGTCTCTATCTATCCCTGTCTTTCACATCATTTTCTGCCACACCAACTGCCTTTATGTCTTCCCACACTGCATCCATAAACCTCCTTTTTGGCCTTCTGTTTTACTTCTTCCCTGCTGGTTCCATCCTCAACAATCTCTACCTTCACCTCTACAGGTTTGCCTCAACCTGCTTTTTACTCTAACTATAGATTACAATGTTATTAGTGAATATCATAGTCCATGAAAACTCCTGTCTGACCTCATCTGTCAGCCTGTCCATCACCATTGCAAACAGGAAAGGGCTCAGAGCTGATCCTTGATGTAATCCCACTCTCACCTTGAACCAAGTGGTTATTCCTACTGCACACCTGACCAAAGCCACACTGTCCTTATACATATCCTTCACCACCCTCACATACTTTTCTGCTACTCCCAATTTACTTATATAGTAGCATAACTCCTTTCTTGGCACCCTGTCATATATTTTCACTAAGTCCACAAACACGCAATGCAATTCTTTCTGATATTCTCTGTACTCCTCTATCAACAAGCAAACATCGCATCTGTAGCACTTTTTCCTGGCATGAAACCATATTGCTGCTCACAGATCACCACCTCTCCTCTCAGCGTAGCATCCGTCACTCTTTCCCATATCTTCATGGTGTGACTGATCAACTTTATACCCCTGTAGTTACTGCAGCTCTGCGCACCTCCCTTATTCTTGAAAATTGGTTCTATTATACTTCACTCTTCAGGCACCCTCTCGCTTTTCAAGATTTTGCTAAGCAAACTAGTTAGAAACTCTACTGCCATCTCACTGAAACATCTCCATGCCTCCACTGTATATTGTCCAGGTCAAATGATATTCCACTTATCATCCTCTTCATAGCTTTCTTCATTTTAGCCGTGCTGCTCCACGGTATTTCATGATTAACTATCTCCACTTCATCTAACTTACACTCTCTTGTATTTTCTATATTCATAAGTTCTTCAAAGTACTCCTTCCACCTTTTCAACATACCCTCTCCATTTATAAGCAAATTTCTATCTTTATCACCCTGACCTGCAGCACATCCTTACCTGCTCAGTCCCTCTGCCTGGCCAAGTGCTTTTCTCCTTCCTTTGTGTCCAGCTTCTCATATAGCCATGATATTAGTTTTCTCAAATCCATGAAAGATGTACTGTATACTTAATGGCACAGAAAAAGCTTGAAGTCTTGATTCACTCACTGATAATGATCAATAAATTTATATTTGTATCCTCAGGACAGTATAATAAAACAAGAAGTAAACTGTTACTTGCAATTTAAGATTACATTTGAATGAATTCTGTTCAATATAAAGAGGTATAAAATGTGACGTCTTAGAAAAGCCCTCTGTAACCACTGGTACCGTCATATAACCAGCAGAGAAAGTCAAATTTAATGTAAAAACCAATGTGTGTTTGTCGGGTATGCAAATTCACAATGTCTGACCACATCATCACCAAATTCTGCACAGATTTACTTTCTGTACAGGGGAAATCCACACACTATGTTCTGTTTTAAAATTTATTTGGTGTCCAAACCCTGGCAACGCCCGGTTAGTACCCTGTTCTGATCAGCCATGGGTACAACTGCTAGTATTTAATAAATTGTAAAAAGATGATGAGTTCTTGGTCTTTATGGAACAGGCAACGGATTAAAAAAATTAGGCTTATTTTAAGTACTGTATATGTAGCTTTATATTCAAATGTGTGTGTATTGGTAACGAATAAACACAGTTGATGTAAGCAATTATTCAACAGGAACACAAGAGCACAGCTAAAACTACAAAAAAAACTTGCACTTTATTGAATCTTGAAATTTTTAAATGTTACGGTTTTTGAAATGACTGAATAAGGTTGGACGTCTCTCTATCTAAGCTATTCATTTTAAAATAGCTTTTTCCATTTCAGGGTCACAAAGTTCTGGAATCTGTCCTGGTAGCACTGGGAATAATATAGAAAGTAAACATGGATTGTATATGCTAGAGAAAATCTTTTTATGACACTTTAGCATCTTAGAATCTAATACTCACAAGATTAGTTAAATTGTATTACATAAGTAAATATTATTCTAAAGAATGAAGCTGGTCTGAACTTAACCAGAATTCCATAAGAATACCATATACCAAAGGTGCCTTAGACTGACATTGTTCTATCTGCTTTAAAGTATGCAAACACTTCTGTAGGAGCCAGTCTCTGACATTGAGTCTAAGCACTAGGAATATTTCACATTACTAAGTTGTAGATCATCCTATTTTACCTTTTAAGAACATATGCTTGCTTAAGATTTCCATGCTGTCCGCTACATGATAAAGATGCTTTTCTATAGTCGCATCTATAAAAGCTTAGACTGAACAAAGCATTGTTAGCTTAGCTGTGAATGCAGCAAAGGACTAACCTCTTGCTTGACTTGCTCCTTAGATGTCATAATTAATAAATTTTGTATATGCTTGCTGAAGTCCCGAGAGCATTTGTACACTAGTACTGAAATGAACCAGGGATTGAGAAGAAGAATCCGGGATGAAGATTTTTTTTCTTAACATACATCAGGCCAATACAGTTCCCTGCTCTTAAACTTTTTTTTAAATTTATAAAATTTATTACGTTGACATTAAATACAAGCACAGTATCATGAAAGAAACTGAAACCCAATGTGGACATAAACTTGTGTTTTAAAATGAAGCAGACTTCATTTTTTATTCACACTTAATAAAAATGCTTCCATGAGTACAGACAACTATGTATTAATTTCAAGTATATTGTAACTTAAATATATTCAAAATGAGCTCTTTTACACACACACATTGACATAGAAAAACTATCAGAGTTTTGCTTATCACTTACCAACAACTGTTCTGGTCCTTTTCTTTTGTGGCACAGCATAAATATCTGCTTCTGAATTAAGTATAAAAAATATGACAAAGTTGGAGGCAATGCCTGCTGCAGAATAAAATTAACAATTTATGGCCAGGTAGAAGAAGAGTAAGAAGAATAAGAAGACATTACATTTATACAGCATTTTTCTCACTACTTAAAGTGCTTTACATAGAGATGGGGAAGCCACTTCAGACACCACCAATGTTCAGGATCCATCTGGATCATACAAAGGCAGCCATTCTTGCATCATTATGCTCAACATGCACTCTCTATTAAGTGGTGAAATGTTGAGATTGCCAATATGTTCATCTCTTAGCCCCGTTGAATTGGTGTTTTAGCCTCTTCAGGAACCTTTCCTACCACATAGTATGTAGCAAGGGTACATAATTTGTCAGGCGGGTTGGCCTTCTGGTCTGTCCGTCACTGTATAATGTGGCCTTCAGGCACTTTTGTGGACGACCAAGTGCTGGGAGGATCCCACCCAGTAAATATTCCAGCTGCCAGTTGCCGACGTCATGTTACTATAACAATTAAGCAGGGAAAGGATTTTTCGGCGGGAATCTTTTCTTTTTAAGGGGAATGGCGGATCGAGGAGAGGAGGAAAAAAGGAAAAGGCAGAAGGTGAGGAGGCGACTATCTGTGTGTTAAGAATCATCAGAATCAGACTTCACCCAGGGACGTCTGCTATTTGTGGGTCGCCACCTCGAAGTTGAATGAGTGTGACGAATCTCCGAGAAGAGGCCAGGGGCTGGTGTTCTCTGGGTGCTCCCATTTACTGAGTCAGACTTGTGATTGAGTTTCTTTGGTATAGCCAGCCAGGAAGCCATTTTTGCTGGAGGACTGTTTTTGTTTTTCTCACTCCATCCTACAGTAGCACCAGTACAACAGGTTTCTTCACCATTTTTATGGAGTACGTTAAATCTTTCTTTTTGTTTCCTCTGAGATCTGTTCTTTTTTTTACATTTTATGTCTGTTTCAAACTGGGGGTTCAGATTTGGCCACTGGGGAGGGCGTCTGGGGAAAGGGGTTCACAAATGAGCACTCAGGCACTGGGCAAGTAAATGTATTACTTGGATTTCAATATATTTACCTGTCCCACTTCCTTCTTATTTTTTGCCAGTTATTTAAGGGCGTGTATAGGGGAGAAGAGGGGCTGAGGACCAAATATGTTAATGATATTTAATCCTTCAAATATTCTCCACTTCCCTCTCAGGTGGTGAAGTGCAGTAATCGCGTCCCGTATCGGGCGATTGTTACAAGTATACTACAAAAAGTGTGCAGCCTGAGAAACTGCTGATTTTTATCATAGCATCCATTCTCGTCAGGGTCACCATCAGGCTTGCTGGGCTCGTGTGTGTCTTTTAGATGTATTCCAATTAACACAGCTGGTGTGTATAGGTAAGAGATTATATTGCATCAAGCAAATCTTTACATAAAGACATTAAAAAAAACAGCTGTACAGCACAAATAAGTCCTGTGCTAATTCTAGGCATTATGAGAGCATGAGGGCATTGGTTAAAATGGAAATTATAAACACCAGAAGGCAATTAGAGAAAATAATTCAAGAAAATGTGATAGATGCCCCAGAAAAGATTTGTTCAATACTTTAGTAGTAAAAGGACGGTAAAGGAGGAGGTGAAGTTAATTACAAATGGAAAGAGCAAACAAACATATACTAATGGTGACATAGGAAATGCCCTAAATTTGCATTTTTTTGATGTTTTGATGTGTAAGGAAGTTGATAATTTCTCAGCAGTTACAAAATCTAACAAGGAGGTATTTAGTGATTTGAAAATTGGAGAGAGAGGAAGAATTGCTACTTAGATTAAATTAGAAGCTAATAAATATTATCTCATTATATGAAAAGGTGATTGGGCTGACCCAAGTAACTATAGGTGAATAAGCTTAACATGTACCATGGGGAGATTAATGAAAACAATTATTACAGAAAAGGTAGAACATCATCTTGTCAAGGACAGGTATATTTGTGAGCCATTAGCTTGTTTTTTAAATATGAAGGAATTCTATGAGGAAACAACTAAAGGATATGAATGGAGAGGTTCATTTGTTTGTCTTGATTTTCAGACAATTTTTGATAAGCTCCTAAGTGAAAGACTAATGATCAAACTTTAAGAAGTGGGAAGTCAAGGTTCAGTGCGTAGATGGATGCAAAATTGGCTTAAACACTGGAAGTAAAGGACAATGGTGTAGAGCGTTCTCTCTGAATTATCTGATGCTATAAGTGATGTTCCCCAGAGATAAGTGCTTGCACTACACATAAATCACATTTACATGAAAATATACTGTAAAACAAAACAATTAATTTTGTAGTCAATACTAAACCAGGTGGAATGACAGATAATGTAGAATCACAATAAAGATTACACAGGGACCTAGAACGAATACTGACTTGGGCTGATTAGAGGCAGATGTAATGTTAATAAATATAAAGATCTGAATAAACAATGGTAGGTTTGAAACATGAATTTACAAGGCTTGAGAAGGACCTAGAAGTCAAAGTGATCTCTTTGCTTTTTAAATCCAGTTTACAGAAACAATTAAGAAGGCTAATAGAATATGAGGTTATCTATTTCAGTTAGTGGAGCATAAACCAAGGGAGTTTATGCTTAACCCTTGCAATATACATGCAAGGTCTCAACTGAGGTACTCTGTGCAGTTTTGGTCTCCATAGTACAAACAAAGACATAGCAGCATTAGAGAAAGTCCAGAGAAGAGCAACTAGACTAATTTCAGGACTGTGAGACGTGATCTTTGAGCAAAGATTTTCAGGAGTTAGACCCTTTTCAGTTTATGACAAGTGATATTAAGTGGTGAAATGACTGAAATTTTTTAAATTTTGAAGGGAATTCATATGATGGATCATGGTTGTTACTTTACAATAGACCCTTCAATAAGAACATGGACATTTTAAGGATAGATTTTATAAAAATTGTTGCAAAGTTTTTCTTCAAACAGAAAACTATGTTTCTGGATTGCTGGAGATAACTTAATCAATCAACAGTAGCCTACTGCAACCTAAAGAATTCCACATGTAAACACAACCCAGAAAGAATTCAGTCCAAGTTCAAAACTGGGAATCAATACAGTAAATGTACACAGTGCATGATCATACTGTTCAATAAATCAACTGATTTAGCAAAGTAGATGCTTCCCGTAAAACCGAGAAAAATTTGCAAATTTGCAGTGCTCAACATTTTATGTAACTGAGATTGGTTACTTCTTTCCTTGAGTAATGAATAAGTTTTGGAAATTGATATTTGTGCATTATAAATGCAGGACAAAGTTGTAAGAGTAAGACTAGCATACATTTGATATAAGGCAGTACAAACATTTTTTCAATTATAGCAAAAATAATATTGTACCTTCATTCTCTGTGGCAGTCCTGCTTTCTTTTGGGCTGAAGAAGTAAAAATGAGAAATATAATTTAAAGATTAATGACTTCAAACTTCTACTGTATATTTTTGTCAATTACTTAAAATGTGTTAGAGTTGAGATGAGACTATTTAATCAGGACATCATCATAGGTAAAAGTTGGATGTTGGTACGCAGATGTCAAACGGTATTCAGTTACTTAGATTACTTTCTTCTTATTTGTATCATTGATGGATTAATTGAAATGTAAGAAAAAATCATATTATCAATCTGCCATTATTTCTTATTACAGTATTTGGGACATGCACCATCATTCTGGATCCTTAACCAATTGCACTAAAATTAGTTTACATCTTCTTCTATGTCATAATAGAGATTATCGACAAATATGTTTTAAATAAGAGAATATTATTCTGAAAAGGGTATAAACATGTGCATGCGATAAAATGCTTTTAGTATTCAGACACCTTCACTTTTTTTCACATTTTGCTGTTTTGCAGCCTTGTGCCAAAATCATTTTAATTAATTTATTCGCTCATCAGGCAACACTTGGTAGCCCATAATAATACAGCGAAAACAGGATTTAAATATTTTTTGCAAACTTTTAAAATTAAAAACTGAAATATCACATTGACACATATATTCAGACTGTTGAAATGTTTCTACACCTTGTTTAGAGTCCACCTGTGGTTAACTCAATTGACTTGATGTGATTAGAAAAGATAAATATCTGTATAGAAGGTCGCACGGTTGACAATATGTATCAGAGCAAAAACCAAACCATCAGGTTGAAAGAACTTCTTACAGAACTTTGAGACAGGATTGTGTTGAAACACTGATCTGGGTACACCGATAAAACATTCCTGCAGTATTCAAGGTTCCCAAAAGCACAGTGGTCTCCATAAATATAAATATAGAAAGTTTCGAACAACCATGATTCTTCCTAGGGTTGGCTGCCTGGCCATACAGAGGAAATGGGAGAGATAGCTGTGGAAAGAGGGGTTGACCAAGATCCTGATGGTCAGTCTAGCTGAGCACCAGAGATCCCGTGTGAAGAAATTTCCAGAAGGACAAGCACATCTGCAACATTCCACTTATCTGGGCTTTATGGCAAGGTGGTCAGATGACACAAAGTCCACCTGGAGATTGCAAAAAGGCTCCAAAAGGACTCTCAGACTAGGAGAAACAAGATTCTCTCGTCTGTTGAAACCAAGATTGAACTATTTTGCCTTAATTCTAAGTGTTATGCCTGGAGGAAACCAGACACTGCTCATCATCTGTGTAATACCAATTTAACGGTGAAGCGTGATGGTGGCAACATCATGCTGTGAGGTTGTTTTTCAGTGTCAGGAAACAGGAGACTAGAAAGGATTGAGAGAAAGTTTAATAGAGCAAAACACAGAGACATCTTTATTGTAGACCTACTTTAGAGCACCCTGGACCTTAGAATGGGCCAAAGTTCACTTTCCACCTTGACAAAGACCCCAAACACAAAACAAAGAGAACACAGGGTTGGCTTAGGGACAACTCTGGGAATGTTCTTGACTGACCCAGCCTGACCTCACACTTGAGCCAAATCGAAAATCTCTGGAGAAACCTAAAAATAGCTGTATTCTGATGGTCTTGGTCCTGACTGGAATTGCTGCCAAAGGTGCTTCAACTAAATACTGAGTAAAAATGTGTGAATGCTTGTGTCAATTTGATATATGTTTTTACAAAAAGTTCTAAAATCTTGTTTTCACTTTGTCATTCTGGGATGTTGAGCACTGCTTAAAGAGGGGAAAATGAATTTAAATGATAGTAGCATAAGTCTGCAGCATAACAATGTGAAAAAATTGAAGGGGTCTGAATACTTAATAACACTTTTTGCTCTCCTCATACCACATCAAATGTCACACATTTATAATATGATTCCAGGTTTCTCCATTCTCTTTCACAGACACAAGTGATGTGGTTTACTATATAATATCTCTAAAGTATGCAAGAGTGTGTATACAGCATGTGTGTCTCCATATTTAGCAAATAACTGAAATTACACAATTTGTCTGTAAATATCATGGATGCGTAAAAACATGTTAGAGTGCTTTAAGGCAGTACTTGTAAAATTTACCTTAATTTTGCCTCCACGCATTTGCACTTTAACAAAGTACTGAAAAAAAGCACATCACAGGAAGTGTATTGTAACACACGGCAATGTCTGCTTATCAGATAAGTTAGTTGAAGTAAAATATATCCTCAGTGCTCGACGGCCACATTCTGTGATAATGCTTCCTTCAGACATTGCCGTGTGGTCTGTTCTTTGTGCAAGTGGGCTGTTGTGCTAGATTGTACAGTATGATCTTCCATGCATGCAGCATACTTAAGCACAGATATGTCATCTAAAATTATACTGTTAATTTAGAATTCTTATTTAAGATACCTAACGAATAATGTAAAACAGTGTAAAATTAGTTACATAAAGCTTCATGGTATTGCTTTAAAAAAGAAGTCATAAATCAAGATTTTATGCATATTTAATTTCTAGTTTACAAATTAATCATAACCAATTACATCAAACTGCACAGGTGGTGAGGTTCATTGAATTTGACACCTGGTATCATTCTTGTGAATATGAGTCAACATAATGCTAAAGGCATCACTTATGGCACATTACCAAATTGCTTGTGTTTATTGTGATTAGTTGGGCATGTAAGATGAAAAAGGATAGAGAATAATTCAAAAAGTCTTAAATTGAAATTATTTTTAATTATAAGCAGGTTTGGAAGGTTATCTAATTGATTTGTTGTTTTGTTTAGATTACAGTGTTTCTGTGTCTGTCTGGGTGCCCGTCTGGTTGCCATATCTCTGTCATTCCAAAAGACAAAGCATCATAAACATTTTTAACAATATACTACATGCATTTGTCAGTCCAATAGACGGCGCAGCACAAACATTAGCACTGCTTTTACCAAATGTCATGGCTCCAGCAGACCCCCGTGACCCTGTGTTTAGATATAATGGGTGGATAATGGATGAAAGGATATAATAGATGCATATACATTATTACATGATGCGCCAGAAATGTTAATGCTGAGGTCATCTTAAATGGGTAGAACAGCTAGTATATACAGTACATAATTTCAGAAGTTTAAAAAATGACAAAAAGAATTATATAAAATTATTTTATAATATTCCAAGTCTCAGTAAATGATAAAGAATAACCTTGAAAAAAAAATATGTCTGATGCATTTAACCAATATCTGACTTGTAACACCAGACAAACAGGAGAGAATTGGAACGCTTAGCTACTCCATCCACGCTTAGCTACTCCTTCTACAAAAGCATCAAGCACAGAGCTTCTCATGATGAAAAAGAGTAAGGCTCCTGGGGCGACTTTAAAAGTCAGATCTGAGAGGATTATGTTTGTTTTTAGCTCATCAAATGGCAGAACACAGTTCTGGAGCAAAAGGAGAGAGATTGTGTTTTCATCTAAAGTAAGGTAAACTCAAGGGCTGCCTAAATGAGCAGCTTTTTCAAGGCTACAAAGAATCAGTGGTTTCCAAAGTGCACTGTAGAGAGTAAGACTTTATAGAGCACATCCTAATCAAACCCCCAGGGGTTCTGAACCTGACTCATGGTGAAATTGAGTCTATTATCCTGGAGAAAAGTTTGTGGAATAAGGTGAATTGGTTTGTGAAAGACAGATGGAGTCAGAGAACAAGGAAATGGAGACAAGAGAGAGAAACAGGGATGGAAAATCTAGAGAAGAGTGCTTGGTGTGACTTCAAGTGAACTAGCTCCATCACTTGAACTCAATTTGTAATGCATTAGGTGTGCTTTAAATTCCTCCTTCCTTAAGTAGTTTGATTTATAAAGGTGCAGTTCTTGTCTTCCTTTTGTCTGCTTGATGCTTGTACCGGTGTGGAGGTCATTTTGCAATTGTGGAGTCATTTGATTACTTTGAAGATTCAATGCCAATTTTAATTATCATCGATCATGGTATTAAAAGGAAAATGGATTGCCATGATGCAAATCCAAAAGAAATTTCATATATGGCTCTCAAAATATTGTATATAAAATACATAAACAACAAATCTCTTGATTATTTTCCAGTTGCACGTGAACAAATAAAACCCATGAGTTTCTGTGGAATACATAGTGTGTCTAAAGCACAACAGCATCAATGCCACTGCACACTCATTCTTTGGCATTTTGGTTTGCAATCGATTCTGTTTGAGTTACTTTTACAGTACATTGGTATCTAGTCCACCGTCTTGATGGCGGCAACTTGAATATATCATTTCAAGCATCTCTTTTGACATGGACAAGACTGTCTTTTTTATATATTAATCGTGAAACTTGTGAATGTGTTATTGATAAAATATCCATTTCCATAAATTGCAAAAGAGCACTTGGCAGCGATTATGCAGTTCCCTTGTCCTGATGTCTGCTTGTATTTTTTGTCTATGTTTATACTGCATTTACTGATAAATCTGACTGACACTACATGTAAACCAAAATAAGAATTAGCAATTGAGGAACTCAAAGGAGGACGTCTGTTGTTTTCAAGGAAACTTCAATCGTTTGTGAGCACTGTATGAAGTTACTATACTCCTGTGTATGTGGGAGCTTGTGAGACTAAGATCACAGTGTATTTATTCAGATACATTATAACATATTTAATCTAAAATGGTTAGTTGGATAGAAAACGTGTGTTGTATGTGGCAACCCAGTTATTTATTTATTATCTATTTAAATCTAACGTAAGTTTCTGACAGATGGTATCTTTAAACTCTACAGTAACAGATTTGGAGTCTACAGTTCGTTTTCATTGTGTTTTTATTACTTTCTCCACTTCTTTGTAACACATGTTTGAATGCCTACACTGTAAAAAAAAAAAAAAATGTAAAATGTACGGTAATGTACTGACAGCTGGGTTGCCAGAATTTTACCGTAATAAATAAGGTGGCAATATTTTTAGATCTATGGTATAACTTTGTAGTAAATAACCGTTTTTTCTTTACAAAAAATTCCAACAGAAGGGAATGTTTAACCATAACCAGAAATACATGCACTGTAATAAATATGCCAATCAATAAACCATTAGAAAGTATTGTCAGGATAAAACCCCAGTACACAGTAACGATGACAATATCAAACATGCACCATTTAATTATACACATTGAAAACAACTCAGTGTTTAAGGATGTTACAGCACATTGTCTGGTGGAGAAGTAAAGTTTGCTTTTGTGGTGCATGGTGCCCTACAGGTGTGCCAGCTTATCGAATATGACACAACACAAATCAAACCTTCAGCACGCAGGGAAAAATAAGTCTGCTATCTTTGTTTAAGTTTTTTTCCCTATTGTTCAGAGGTATGCGGTTCACCAGGAACAATACGGTAAAAGGGGGCGTTTCCTTATGCAAATATCGTACTGTAACTTCAGTGTTACTGAAACAGCACTGTACTGTTTTACATTTTACAGTTGTTTACCTTTGCTATTTAACAGTTTTACACTGTAAAATTAAGAGGTTTTTTCAGTGTAATTGTAATGTATCAGTAAACGGTATGTAGCATATTTTGAAGGTAGAAAAATATTGATTTTACAGAACTTAGCTGTAACAAATAATGAAATGTATTGCTTAAAATATAAAGGTAATTTTCAGAAAAACATAAGGTAACTTTCCTTTTTTTCAGAAAAGGTATTTTACTTTCACCACTTACAGTATTTTTACCATTAAATTTACTGACATTTTTTACAGTGTAGACTTTCAAAAGCTAGCATGAAATTGTGGCAGTGATTAACTTTTCCAATTTAACCATGAGATAACACCAGATATTAAATTATTGTCATTTAGAACATACTGTACATGAGCAAGGATGAAATTTGTGATTTGCTAAAGTAAAACCTTAAAACAAACATTGGATGAAAACAGGACATAATTAAAAAGTGATGTTCAAAAAATTTTTAATTTTAGCAAATTTTATTGATTTGTATTAACTGCACACTTAACCGCTCAGAATGGATATATAGATATTCATAAAATTTAAAACATATAAATATACAATATATTTACCTTTTAGTGTTTTTTCCTGCAAAAAATGTGATATATATATATTACAAATTCAAATATCAAAACTTTTTTTGCATTAATATTTTCTTCTATATTGCCAAGTACAAAGTTAGTTGATTGAATGAAGAATATTTACCTTATAAGATATACTTTTTGTGCATGCTTGAGAATGTGAATACGTAATTATCAGTTATATTTTATGCATTTTTTATGTCATCCAACATCTTGGCAGTGCTGTGAATTTAAACATGAATACCAAGCTTGCAAATGATGTTGCTGGGAAAGGCTTCAGCCTGTACGATGCTGAAATTAATTAATCTAATTCAGGGATGGACGGATAAATGTAAGATTAACTACTTTGTGACTGAAAATATGTATTTAATTGATTTTCTTTATGTGTTATTTTTCTATATGTATTTCATTCATTTTCTTTATGTATTATTTTTCTAAGTCAAACAGTCAAACATAATGTGGAATTATGTTTTCTCTAAAAATGTATCTTTATGAATGTTTACTTCATGGAATAATACAGTGCACCTACCACACTTTCAGAATTTTAATTATTCTATGTGTAAAAAATCCTGTTGAAACAGGAAACATGTCTTTAATGATTACAGGAGAATTAAAATGATCAATGCAAATCTACAATATACAAAAACAGTCAATTTCTAAACCGGTTTGTCCTGCCTATCCCAGCCAGCATAGGGCGCAAGGCAAGAACAAACCCTGGACAGGGCGCTAGTCCATTTTTTAAATTTTAAAAGTTGAGTGGTAAGTTTTAAAAAACCCAACACATAACACTTGCCCTGCTATCATAGTGAATGGCAAACAAAGGTGTAATGTGGAATCAATCTGCTCCAATTACATTTATCTGACAACACTAGTTTGTGGTCTTTGTCACCAATTGGTTTATTTAAACGTAGCAAATCCTATAGAGAAGAAATTAACATACATTTTCAGGAATACAGATTACAGCATTCTTTGTCTTAAAATATTTAACTTGTTACATTAAAGGATTCTAGGTAAAACTTAAACTTTTGCAAAGTATAATGCCGCCATACCTTTCTGCTTCACTAACAAACAAAATCCCAAGCAGGCCGTCATCAAAAGAACATTGAAAATGACAATAATAGTGAAATAAATTAAAAGTAAATTAATTCCTGCAGAAAGAAAAAAAAGATAATTAAATTAACATATTTTTACTTAGTCCACTGTTATGTTTAAGTTGATAGTGCTTAACACACTTACTAATAACAGTAAAAATGAAAATATAACACGAAACAGTAAAACAAAAAACAGCACACTGAACACAAAACACCAACTAAAATATACATACAATGTGTTGAATTTATTTGATTCCTTAATTGTTGAGACATTAACAATGTACTAACAGTCAATTAAATTAGGTGATAGAATCAATAAACCGCAACATTTAGAAGCAAAAGGACACATACACGCAAATATGCTAATGTATGGCAACTTATGGATTTATTACATCAGCTGGTAAGGAAGAAGAGAAATGCTAAATTCCAGTGCAAAATACATTTTAACAAAAGGAAGTGTTTGCGTCATTAGGAAATAGGCAGATCAATATCCAGTAGGGTACTATCTACGTAGTTCCTTCAGCGACATTCCTCTGTTTTACTATGGTGTATGTTACTGTCAGTTATTTTAGTGATTAGGCAGGAAGGATCATTTGATCATCGCATGTACTACCAGCAGGACTGAGAACACAAAGCAAATGGAAAAACTCTGAAACATCCTACCTGAACAATAGACATAATTAGTAAATACACCAGGAAAAGGCTATGGTAAAATAACAATGCTGAATCTGGAAATGAATTTCTAATATTGATACATTTTGGGGGTCCAACACCTAAAATGTTTGCTTTCAAAGTAATTTTATTCATCCCAGATATTTTAAGAAGACTTACGTTGTGTGAATGCATTGTATTGTAGGGAATGTAGATATTAAAAATGTCTGCGATAATAAAAACTATTTTATTTAAAATAATGCACAGAACAAAAAATCACAGTAAATCTGTTTTAAGCCTACTTTTAAAAGTAGCTAAAGATTTAAGTTTGCAAAGGCAGTTATAAAGATTATGTCACAAAACTGCTCCAGAGACTGTGTATCAAGCAATGTGTATACTATATTATAGCCTTAAAGGAATCCATTCAGAAGAAGAAGGTGTGGAACTAGCCCCAGACACAGACAGGCAGACATGTTTAATCACCACCACACGTTTATTTACACTAATATTTACAGTCACAAGTTCCACACTAAACCCCAAGATACTCCCCCAAAGTCCAGGCCTCATACACTCTGCCTTAATCTTCAGGCCAACTCCACTCTCTTCTCCAAGCTCTCGTCTTCTCCTCACCCGACTCCAGCCCTGAATGAAGGGAGGCGGCCCCTTTTATAGTCACCCAGATGTGCTCCAGGTGCTTCCCGGCCATGTTCCACCGGCACTCCCCAGTGTGGCGGAAGTGCCAGCTGCACACCCAGAAGCACTTCAGGTGTCCCCGGTCCTCTTCCCCCCAGCACTTCCGGGTGTAGCAGAAGTGCTGAGGTCCAGGGCTCCAAAGGTAGCGGGGTGCCCCTTGGTGGCGACCACGGGCCCCTACAGGGTTGAGCAACCCTAAAGCAACCAGGCAGTCGCCCCCTCGTGGTCTGGAGGAGGTACAAGCCCTCCTCCGGTCCTCTTGGGCGTCCCGGCTGGGCAGCAGCCCCAGCCATTCGCCACAAAGGTTGACTGGAGTGAACATACTATACAACTGGAGAAGACCAGAAAGATACAGTGGTTAAAAATTATGCAATGCCTTTGAAACATATCAAAATTATTTGGTATAGAATATATAATTTAGCTTTCATAGGGAACAGTTTTTTTATTATTGGTGTAATATTTTCCATATTTAATATAAATACTACTGAGGCTCCTTTATACCTACAACAATACATCTCTCTACCACTCTTCTCTTCTCCTCTTTACTCTTCCAGGACAACCAAGAGTAAATTAATTAATACTGCCTTTGAAAGCCTATACAATAGGATATTACAATAATCCAACTTTATGTCCACTGTCCACTAAAGATATATAAGATCTGAAAAAAGCTGTATACTTCAAATAACAGAATATTATCGTCACCAGATTTAACACTTGTGGTTCAAATGATATATATAGCTGCCGCAGTGTTCTACACAGGACAGCCAAAAGGCACAATTTAGTAAACTCTAGCAATACTTTGGGTTTACCACTGTTTTATTTAATCTGAAGGCGGTGGGTGGAAGACGTGCAGATATTTTTATTTATAAATAGGTATTATCTATATAATATTGATAAAAAAGAGATAAATGAAACATTACATACTGTATGGAGATCAAGAGTTATATATCTAGGGTTTCCTGGTAGCACAGAAATGTATGCGTTCTTACAGAAATAAAAACCACTATCAGATTAAAAAGACTGACAGTAGTCTAGGACACTGCTATTAATGACAAAAAAACAACTTTATGCTTCTACAGTAAACTCAACATTTCTCTGTAAGTGTGCTAATTGTGTGTATATGTATCAAAAATGTAAATTAGGTGATTTTTTGTTGTTTAGATCATGAAGGTGGTGTGTGTAAAATTTCTTAGAGCAAAACTATGGACTATTCCAAGAATGTGAGCAAGAAAAAATGACAAAAAACTGACATCATAGAAGCCAGCATTACTATAATTCATTGATTCATTTTCACTCTATTTTTCCTGATGGGGATGATGATGGTGACATACCAAACTGGAATGGGTGAGCCAGCCTCAGCTGTGCCTGGGGAATTTTTGGATGCTCTCAAACAAAAGAAGAGGTGTAACCCCTCCATTGTGTCCTGCGACTGCTCTGAGTCTTTTTCCAGTTATTCATGCCTGGTTACAACCCCAACATAAATGCCCAAGAAAGTGTCCCAACAGAAATGCACCTACTCTGGAAATCACCTTTAACCGGGCATATATTGTGCTAATTTTGTAAATATCGACTAACTTTCTGTGTCAAACAGAATTGTTTCACAAGCAGATGCTGTAACGTCTGTTTGCATCTTACAACTGGGCTGTTACATGATTGAAAGAATTTCTACCATGTCAGAAATTTCAGACGGTCGTCTTGTAGTATTTGAAATCTCTAGCATCTAGCATGCAGTGCGAGTAGTCGCTTGAACATGATTTCTAAAAATTGCACAAAATGCAATTTAGACACATACAAGTAAGCAGCACAACAAGTGCCATTGAAAGCAACTCTTCTATGCCCACTATGTTGGAATATGTTGTCCTCCCATGAAGGGTGATTAATCAGAAAATGAGATGCTGTAATGTGTAGGATCCAGTTAGAGAAGAGCTACTTAATAAACACAAACCAACAAGATAACATTGGAGTCTGTGTTTTTTACAAAACTTCATTTTTGCCCGTCCTCATTGAAAAGCTGCACCAGAGTTTTTAAAAAGCATTAATTAGGGTCAGGAAAGCGTTTTTTAGAAGTACTTGTTTCCATGGTTTGAAAACCCTTTCATGTTTGCATTCAATGAGAACCCTTAGTGCCAGGATGTGGTTGATGATAGACTTCTTAGGTGTAACACCAGACTGCTCTGGTCACTGGTAGATGAGCAAATGATCACAGATCCTATTGAGGATGACCTTACCAGGTACCAAGAGCAGTATTATCCCCTTGTAATTGTTGCAGTCCAGGCGATCACCCTTCCCTTTCCAGAGAGGCACAAAATGTCCCCTTTTCCAGTCAGTTGGGATTATGCGCGTCTCCCAAATGGAAACAAAGATTGCTTGCAATGTCTGGAGGACAGCCTTACCACCAGCATGGAGAAGTTCATCTCATACACTACAGATCCCTGCAGCCTTCCCTAACCTCAGCTGGTTCACCACCTGTGCAATCTCAGTGAGATTCGGTGGTTCACAGCTAATTAGAAGATGAGCCTTAAGAACCATTGACCCAGAGATGTCAAACATCCTACCCAGAGCATGATTTTTAAACAGCTGCTCAAAGTAGCCAGCACAGCGGGTTATAACTGCTGTGTCATCCGTAAGGACCGTTCCATCAGCCTCCCTGACTGTGACTCCCCGAGGAACAGATTTGCATGTGTGTAAAGCTTCGATTCCTCTGTGAGCAGGATGTGGGTCGTTAGACCATAGATGGTGTGTCACTTGCTCACTGATTCCTCAAATAAATGCCTCCTTATCTACCCTCAGAGCTCTTGCAGCTATCTTTCACTGTTCCTGGTACAGACCGGAGTTGCCATCAAGCCATGCACAGTAACTTCTCTCAGTGATATCCAGGGAGCCCTGTAAGATGAAATACCTCCTTCTGGAAACACCACCAACACCAACACAACCCTCAGCCACCTTCAGGGTCTAGTTACAGAAGGTCTCCTGCATCACATTAGGATCGGCAGTCGCACCTAAGTCTGCAAGTTCCTCACACAAAATGTGTGCAAACTCATTAGAAACTGTGTGATCTTGGAGTTTGGCCAGGTCCAGAGATTCTTTGCAGCCTTTGTCAATTTTCATAAAACTTTCCACTCAGTCGATCAAACTTCTCTGTGAGACATCCTGAGACTTTGCTGGATCCCCCTAAAGTTGCTGGATATCATCATGGCCTGTGCACTGGTACTGTGAGAGCTGTAGAGAGAGGAGGCAGAACCTCTACATTTTCCCCAGTTGATTCTGGGGTTTATCAGGGGTGTGTTCTTGTTCCTATTTTGTTCAGTGCTTGCATGGATTGTGTGTTGGGCAGGGTCGTGGGGGTCAGCAGCTGTCTGGCATCTGTTGGTGAAGAGAGATTCATTGATCTTGATTTTGCGGACAATGCTGTGATCTTTGTGGAATCAATGGAGGCTCTGATCAGTGCTCTCGAGAGACTAAATGAGGAGTCTGAGTATCTGGGCTTGTGAGTATCCTGGATAAAAAACAAGATCCAGGCCTTTAATGACCTCTTGGGACAGCCATCAGTAGTGTGTCTGTCTCTGGTGACTCATCATATGAAGGAAATAGACAGAATGGGAGAGCATGGGGGATCATGAGGTCGCTGGAAAGTGGTGTGTGGTGCTCCTGCTATCTCTGCAAAAGGACAAAGGTCCAAGTCTTTAGAGTCCTGGTGCTCCCTGCTTGTCTATAGGGTTGTGAGCCATGGATACTATCCAGTGACATGAGATAAAGACTGGACTCCTTCATCACTGTGTCTCTTTGGAGAATTCTTGGGTACCGCTGGTTTGACATTGCTCATAGAGTCCCAAATAAGGCACATTACCTGCATTGTGAGGGAGCGTCAGCTATGGCACTACAGCCATGTAATGCAATTCCCAGAGGGTGATCTGGCTCACAGGATCCTCATTGCTGAGGATGCAAGTGGCAAGACCAAGCCAAGGGGATGCCCAAGTAAAGCCTGGCTGCATCAGACAGATGGTCATTACCGGAGGGTGGGACTAGACCGCGTGTCTGCCTGGGGAGTTGCCAACTGGGATCCCGAGCTGTTTTGTCGTGTGGTGTGTGTGGCAACATGCTGTAAAAGTGCATGTTAGCCAACCTGACCTGACCTGACCTGAAAATCCTGGAGTAGTGTGGATGAAAGGTGAAAACAAGGAGATAAATGTATACATTTTTAAAAAGAAAACGTAGTAGTGTGGACAGAGCCAAGGCCTAGAATATATCCTAGAATAAAACTGGAATATTATTTTAGTTGGTTAAACCGTTTATGCATTTATATTTATATTTAAAAAGCGGCTTTTTTGAGAAGCCAGCACATCTATCTGAGAACTGGAGATACATAACAATACTTGGAAATTCTGGTTATTATTCTTGCAGCTGTGCTTTCAAACATCAGGAAAATAATGGTAACTGATTTTTTAATTAAGATCAATTCAGGGGCGGCATGGTGGTACAGTGGTAGTGCTGCTGTCTTGCAGTAAGAAGACTAGGGTTCACATCTTGGGTCCTCCCTGTGTGGAGTTTGCATGTTCTCCCTGTGTCAGCATGAGTTTCTTCCAGGTGCTTCTGTCTCCTCCCACATTTCAAACACATGCAGGTTAGGTGAATTGGCGATCCTAAGCTGAGCCTAGTGTGTGGTTGAGGTGTGTTTTTGTCCTGTGATGGACTGGCACCTTGTCCAAGGTTTGTTCATGCCTTACACACTATGCTAGTTGGGAGAGGCTCTAGCAGACCCCCCACAATCCTGTTCAGGACTTAGCAGCTTAGATAATGACTGATTGAGTTCAATTTAGTTTACTTTTGTAAAATGCTCTTCACTTACGGTAGGCTCACAGCACTGTAATACGTTCACAGGCAAATGCAATTACAAAATGTACAAACTACCAAATACATACAAAGACACATATTTGTTTAAAAAGACTGAAAAACAAAGCAGTTCAAAACAGATACATTTAATCTAACAATATCATTACCATTAACACATTTGTTAAACTTTGGCCAGTTGACAATGGTAAGGAGGAAAACAAAAACTAAAGTCAGCAGTATGCATGGAAAAAATAAACCTCTTGGCAGTCCACAGTCTTATAACAGAGAAAGTCAGACGTAGTTCTAGTCATGGGGAACTCAGCCACCTGGTCTGATTTATCAAGCTTCACATGCATTGCTTTAATCAGTTGTATTTGAGAAGTATCTATTCAGCATTAAGAAGCCATTTTAATTTTGTCATATTACTAAGATGGACTAAGCAGATTTTAGTGTGGAAAGGTAACGTAAATAGAAGATCATTATCAAAGGATAGCACCTACAAGCTCTGTTCTGACAAACTAAAGTTTATGACTTTTTGAACTTAAATGTTTTCAGTATTATCTACTTTATGCCAGTCATTTAATGATAAACAGTAGTTGAAGAATCATTCATCTTTAACAGCTAGCTTAAAAAGGAGCATTGTGTTTTCGATTTGTATCAATTAACGGAAACATTTAAAAAGCAGTGAAATAACTCCTGCAATTAATTCAAATAGAACACTATAACTAAATGTAAAGTATAAAACACTGACCTACTAACTGCACCTTCAATAATAGTCACTCACTGTGTACAAACTCTTGATATTGGCTTTTGTGTATCAAAATGCAAGCAATGTGGATGGGAAGTGGAACAATGCCCTAGTTACAGCTACTGTGTGTTTAAGGGACTGGTGGTAGGTTTTGTTTCAGAAATGAATCACCAAATTTCCTGTTCTATCAAAATGTTAAATTTACTAACATTTAATGTACATGGGATGTCCTGTTGTAGTGCAGCAGTACTAGATCAGGAAACTATTGTACTTGATGAATAGTCAATCTTAAACTTTCCACTTTATAACTAAAAAAATACATGAACTTACATTTTATTCATGGGGTTGTTAGTATCTGTTTGAAGTAAAAACTAAAAGAATCCTCAACCTCTACTCAAAGCTTTCTTATTCTATTTCACATAATATTGTGATTAAAAATTCTGACATTCTTAAAACATGACCACTTGCTTGATAATGTAGTAGACAGTATGTTTTGACGTATTATTGAAGAGTTAAGGACAATTACCTAAAAACACAGTTTCAGTCCTCATCATTTACACTTTGTGTCATTCTGAGTATTCTGGTGCTCTGTTTGTCAAAATATTGTATGTAAACATCAGTAAAGCCACATGAGTTGTTTTTCATAACGAAAGATAAAAAAATTGCTGATCTGAAGTATATTTTAAAGGGAAACCTATAAGAAAATCATTTGCTAAAGAAAAGTACAATTATTGCTATTTCTTTAATTGCACCAGGGTGCAGTTAGAATTCAACAGGACGCTACGGATCTGTTCTGGTATTTCTAAGGTAGCTAGTTCAAATACTGTTACTGCCAGAAGGGATCCTACTCTTTAACCTGGAAGATTACTCCAGGGGTGCTGTACAATATCTGTCCCTGCACTCTGACCTACAAAAAGACAATTTAACCACGACGGTTAATAAAGTACATCAAATCAAGAAAAGATAGCCCCTTCCCTTAAAATATAATGCTGGTCAGGTATGTAAAGTGCAATTTCTGTTTCACTATCTCTGTTCCAAAAAAGTAATCACGGAGCTCAAAATAGAAGGAAGACATGTGAGAGCTGGGGTGTTTCTAAGATGCTCAGCCAGGATGGGAATTTAAAATTTTGATTTGGCTTATTTTTTCTCAAGTAAGGTTAACTTGAGCACCTAATAAAATCAGTCAAAGCCTAGAAAGTAGTGTAAGGTTATCAAGGATATAGATTTAAATACCAGAGTACACTACAGTATGACAATATTTTGAAAGAGAAATAAATACTGCATTACTCAAGACCTTCAGTTCAGAAAAAAAATGCTACTGCATTGACAAAATATTCTGTATTTGTCAAGTCAGGATAATACAATATCACAAATTAGAAAGATAGTACTAATTAAAATGGACCGCTTAAAACTGAATATTTAAAAAAAACACTCCAAAAAGATACTTTTATAGATCAACTAAATTAATTTATTAAGTGTTTTATAACCTAGCATTAAAATAAAATAAAAACGGGTGATCCTTGCATTTATAGGTTTGTGCTGAATTTAAATACCCCCATTTACTAAAAGTACTACATTTTGTAATTTTTCTATGAAAAAATTAACATACCTGTTCCTTCAGTGGCACTTATGGAGACAGTCACGTTTATCATGCCATAACTGTTGTTTGCGACACATGTGTAGAGGCCTTCACTCTCTTTTGTCATCTCTTTAATGACTAAAATGTGCTTGTGAATCACAAGAGAAGAATCAATGGAGTTTTTATAGTCCTCTTTCTCATGAAACCACATAATTAAAGGTTTAGGATTGCCATCAGCTGAACAAGATAATTCAATGTACGTGTGTTTTGGGATCACCAAAAATTTTGATAAATCATTTAGAGTTTCAAGCCCTTTTAAAATTGTCACATTCAGTGCTCGAGGTCCACCTAAAAATAAAATTGGAAAATTATAGGCCCCTTTGTACAGTATAATACAGCAGGTTTAGCATTAGGTAAAAACAAGCTTTTTTGACTGGATAAACTTGCTGGTTCTGTACTGTATACACTATAAATCTTTAAATTAGTCAGGTCCTGCAAAATTAAGTTTCCAGTCATGTCTGAGTGGTATCTATAATGTGGAAAATGTGAAATAATTTTGTTACTTTATTTTGCCAAATTGTCATATCACCTTGAACTCACATCTCATTTTTTTGTGTGATCCAATTTTTTATTGATAAAATGAAAAAGGAGTACAGTAAAAGGAAACCAACAATAACTGAAGCTATGTAAGAACAAATAAAAGCAACCCATGCTTGCGCTCAAACATACCACAGTGTGGTGTGTCTGCAGCCAGGCGGCTCCACCCTGGAGTTCAGAGTATTTGGATTTGACTTAATGGATAGTCATCCTTACTTGAGTCAGATAACCCTCACACAAACCTAATGTTAACCACAGTGTAATTGTGTAATTGGGTGGAGCTCTGGAGCTAGTCTCTATTGGTGTCTATTGGAGTCAACTCCAGCTACTTGGAGCTTCACGGTTGAGGCTTCAGGCTACAGAAATATATAGTTGAGTTAAGCAGAAAATCAATAAAAAGAATGACAAATTAAACTGGCACACACACACACACACAAACAAAGAAGGAAATGTAGAAAGGACTGCCTCAGGGAGCAGCCCCCAGCCAGGTCTTTACTAAATGAACAACATGAAGCCTTTTCTAGATAGTAGAGCTGGATGAGTTGCTGATCAAAGATGCAGAAAGTTCAAAAAGGGTAAGATCAGAAAATTGTCTTCCTGATTGCTGGGGGGACAAGAGCAGGATTCCAGTGAAAGACTAAAAGCAACTTAACTGTAATGGTTTCCGTCATTAAAAGCCTCCTTTGGGTGAGAAAAGGTGAGGAAACAGAAGAAAGGTTTAAGAGAGAAGAAGTTAAGGGGACAAAGAAATAGTGAGAGAAAGAATGGTGTAGAGGGAATGGGCCCCATAGTGCCAGGGAGCCACAGCTGGAGAACATTATTAGAAAATGTGGAAAAAGGTGTTAAGGACTTAAAGAGGGCAAAGATGACATAGAGGATGAGTACAAATGAGTACTGGGGATGAACTGGAAGAGGGGAAGTGAGGGGAGGTCAACATGTCCTGAGCAGAGACCTCAGATACAATTAGAAAAAATAGGAAATGGAAGTGGTAGGATGCCTAGATTGAAGAGGAAGGAACGATTCAACTCACATCTCATTTAGTCATATATAGCTATCAGGTCAGAAAACATGAATACAGTATTTTGCAGGCACTGAGTACTTGGAATGTTGGTATGTTGGTTTAATGCATTTACTTGGGCATTCATTTTCACAAACAAAAAGAGACCAATTCTAATTGTTTTGTAAATGTAGTAAAACAACAGTAAAGTAGTTTCTCCCAAATCCCCAACAGGCAATATACATAAACAAAACCAACTGAGGATTTGCGACACCATGAATGACAACTCTGAAATCTGCTGTAATATGTATAGCACTTTATTGACAGCATTGAACCTTGAACATAAAGTTATATGTGTACTTTAGTCCAGAAAATAATAACAAAAATGAATTAATTATACTGAAATAAAAGTAATTTTAAACTTACTTTTGACATCTAGCAATTTTTGCTGTGTAACATTTCTTTTCCACAGTGGGTGAGAAGCCTGACACCAATAAGAAGTTCCATGGTCATTTATATTTGGAGTAAAGCTGAGAACACTTTGGATTTCTCCAGAGCTTTTGAGAATAGATGTACTTGTGAGCTCACTTGGTAAAGCACTGAAAAGATCATTACGGAACCAACTGAGTGTGATGTTTTGTGGATACATTCCTCTGACTGTGCAAGTGAGATTGGCTGATCTGCCTTCCACTAGAGGGTTGACTTCTTTGATTTCAACAGATGAAGGTTCAGCTGAAATTTGAGAAATGGCACAAATCAACATCTCATAATACTGGAATTATTTATCTTTAAAATATAAAGGTAAGATATTCTTTATACAAAATGGACTATAAACATATTATTCAAACTGTATCAATAAGGGTTCGGCACAGTGGCTTCCCGGGTCCTCCCTGCGTGGAGTTTGCATGTTCTCTCCGTGTCTGCGCTGGTTTCCTCCGGGTACTCCGGTTTCCTCCCACAGTCCAGAAACATGCAGGTTAGGTGCATTGGCAATCCTAAATTGTTCTTGGTGTGTGGGTGTGTGCACCCTGTGGGCTGGGATTGGCTTCAGCAGACCCCCGTGACCCTGTAGTTAGGATATAGTGGGTTGGATGATGGATGGATGGATGTATCAATAAGGAAGTGCAAGGTCAAAACTACTCAAATACTTTGTCAAATTCTCCCTGGGAGAAATGAGCTGAAAGCATTATGGAAACCATAAGAAAGGGAAATGAGAACTGCAGAAGTTATTTCTGCTTCTGTTAAAAGAGTTAAGACACAGGATAAGATATATACTCAGCAAAAAAAGAAACGTCCCTTTTTCAGGACTGCGTATTTCAACAATAATGTTTTAAAAATCCAAATAACTTTACAGATCTTCATTGTAAATTGTTTAAACAATGTTTTCCATGCATGTTCAATTAACCATAATCAATTAATTAACATGCACCTGTGGAATGGTCGTTAAGACCTTAACAGCTTACAGAAAGTAGGCATTTAAGGTCACAGTTCTAAAAACGCAGGACACTAAAGAGACTTGTCTACCGACTGTGAAAAACACCCAAAGAAAGATGCCCAGGGTCCCTGCTCATCTGCGTGAACGTGCATTAGGCATGCTGCAGGGAGGCATGAGGACTGCTGATGTGGCTAGGGCAATAAATTGCCATGTCCGCACTGTGAGACGCCTTCCTGAGACAGGAAGGACAGCTGATCATCCTCGCAGTGGAAGACCACGTGTAACAACACCTGCACAGGATCGGTACATCCGAATATCACACCTGCGTGACAGGTACAGGATGGCCACAACAACTGCCCAAGTCACACCAGGAACACAGAATCCCTCCATCAGTGCTCAGACTGTCTGCAATAGGCTGAGAGAGGCTGGACTGAGGGCTTGCAGGCCTGTTGTAAGGCAGGTCCTTACCAGACATCACCAGCAACAACGCCGCCTATGGGCACAAACCCACCTTCGCTGGACCAGACAGGAGTGGCAAAAAGTGCGTGAGTTTCTGCATGACAGCAATGTCAGTGTTCTGCCATGGCCAGCGAAGAGCCCAGATCTCAATCCCATTGAGCACGTCTGGGACCTGTTGGATCGCAGGGTGAGGGCTAGGGCCATTCCCCCCAGAAATGTCCAGGAACTTGCAGGTGCCTTGGTGGAAGAGTGGGGTAACATCTCACAGCAAGAACTGACAAATCTGGTCCAGTCCATGAGGAGGAGATGCACTGCAGTACTTCAAGCAGCTGGTGGCCACACCAGATACTGACTGGTACTTTTGATTTTGAGCCTCCCTTCATTCAGGGACACATTGTGAAACATTTTTAGTTTATGTCTTATGGTGTTGACTCTTTTAGTGTTCATACAAATATTTACACATTAAGTCTACTGAAAGTAAAAACAGTTGAAAGTCAGAGGATGTTTCTTTTTTTGCTGAGTTTATATACTGGGGAATAGGGCATCACAACAAATACGAAATGACGCTTACCCTGTTAAAATGAGGTTAGAAAAGCAGAAAATGGTCACATAAATCATGCTAAAATGGAGAATGAATAAAGAAAGGGCAGTTTGCCTGAAAAAATTACCAAGCACTGAAACTGCCCGAGACAAATCTCCATTGAATATATTACTCTCTTCAGTGGAGATCTGAGGAAAGACTTTAAGTAGAGAGATTCAATGCTGTAATCATTTGACATTCAGCTTTTAAATAATTTAGAAATTGCAAGTCTTTGCTAGGGTAGCACTGTGGTACAGTAGATGCCGAGTGGATGCCATGTGGATCCAATGTCCTGGGTATGAATTCCACACCCGAATGTTATCAATGTGAAGCTTGCACATTTGCTTTATGTCTGCTTGGGTTTTTCACCTACATCCCCAAAGACGTGTAGGTCCGGTTAACTTGTAGCTCCCAATTTTCCGCTGTAATGTGTCACAAAAGGCCATGTAATGGGCCCTGCCTTAAGCCCATTGCAGTCAAGATAGGCTCTGGCTTCCACTGTAACCCCGAATTAGATTAACAAATTAGACAAGAGCTCTTTGCTAACATGACCTATTAATTTATCTTTTTCAGATGCTCTGGAGTACAAAATTTTTTTACAGGATTTTGTCCCTTGGTTTTCCTTGTGAAGCCATAATATATACATCATTACAGTCTTTACAGGAACAACTGTAAGTCATTTTAAGATTAGAATTGTAGCATCTGATTAAGTAAAATAAACACCTCATTATTATCCCAGCAATTTACATAAAAATAAATAAAACAAGTCTAACTTATACAAGAGATGCATTTGATCTGAACAAAAGTATAAATCAAATCTTTCATACCATAGAGTATCACCTTGGATCCTGATCCTTTACCCTCAAAGGAAATGTTGTCACCAGGTATTTTCACGTTACATATAAAAATATTTTCATCATCCAGTGTGGTATTGACAATTACACTTTTGGATTCACAGAACCTTTCTTGATCCACAGTTGTGCATGTTACATTTCCAAATACTGTCCTATTTGATGATGTGAAACTTCCATATGCTCTGCCAGGACATGAGCAGTTGAAGAAACAAAGCAGTTTGACGGGTGTTCCCAGAGCGGCAATAACCTCAGGTGGCTGACTTACTGGTATATGCACTAGCAAGGACCACAGAAAAGAACCAAAGACAATATATTAAGAAACAATACATTTTTACAAGCTTACTAACTTTAAAACATTTCAATTAACATTTTATATAAAATAGCAGCAGGCAGTTGAGGACTGATTCCTATCCTGCACATAGTGCTTCCAGAATTGATTTCCAAGATTATGGAAATTATGTGCCACAGTATATAAAATGTATTTTTTTCTTCAATTAAAAAAGTCAAACTGAATATTTAATTTAAGAAAGTTACAGGATAAAAAATTGAAAAAGCATTGATATATGTCCTGTTACAATATTCCCAGAGTCACAGATACAATAAACAGTTTAAAGTGTTTGATTATGACATTGAGTCATCTGTCATGTAGAAACACAAAGTTAAATTTCAGTGTCCCAAAAGAAACTAGTGAAATTTGTGGCGGATGGCCAGGACCCATGCCCGGCCCGGAAGCCCCTTTGACACTGGATCCGGGGGAGCAGCCATGGGATGCAAACTACATCCCCCAGAACACTTGGTGGCAGCCCCCTGGGTTGCTTTGGGGCCACTGTCTTGGAATAACAGAGCTCAGCTCTGTTGGGCTCCGTGGTCACCGCCAGCAGGAGCTGCATGTCTTAACGAGCCTGTGTGGGCTGGAATAAAGCCACACCCGGAAGTGCAGTCTGAATTAGGTTAATTACCACCTGAAGCACTTCCGGGTGGGCTATAAGAGGAGCCTACAGCCACTACTTGAGGCGGCAGAGTCAGGACGACGATGACGACGACGACGACGACAACAACAACAAAGATGTCTGGGTGGAGTGGAGATGAAAGAAGAGTGTGTTTTAGGTGTTTTTCTTTTGGTGTTTTTGGGACTGAGTAGGGCCTGTGGGTCAAGGGGAAGACGTGCCCCACGGCTGAAGACAACATATAAAATATAAAAAAAAAGAAAAAAGAAAACACAAATAACCCACGGTGGCAAAGTGTAAGGAGACCAGAGTTCACATTCTGGGTCCTGCCTCTGCAGAGTTTGCATTTTCTTCCCGTGTCTGCATGGGTTTCCTCTGAGTGCTCCAGTTTTTTCCCACAGTCCAAAGATATGTAGGTTAGGTGATTGAGGACGCTGAATTGACCGAAGTGTGTCTTTGGTGTGTGCTTGCCTGTGATGGTCTGGCACCTTATCAGGGGTTTGTACCTGCCTTACACACTATGCTGTTAGGTGGGATCGAAAATGACATGACATGACAAGTACATAAGTTACTCAATGTGTTTTCACTGTCGGTGTGAAGCTTGCCCCTTTTCCATTTGTCATTGTGGGCTTTTCACCTGGCATCCCTTTGATACAATACACTGCACCACAGTGCAGCACCTGAAAATACTGTAAATTGTCCACATATGTACAAGGTATAAGAAAATGCATAAGTAATGTTATTGTGTGAATTCACTGTATTTGTTCCATACTGTTGTTTAATTTGTCTTAATGATTAAAAAAAAACTCATTAGAGTGGTCTGCACTACATTCATCCCATGTAAAAAAAAAAATACCTTTGTACTTTATGGATTTATAGTAGGTGTGCTGAATCCATTCCTGAAACTGGAATTTCTCTTCCACAAACCATTTCCATAAGTTCTTAGATTCAGTGTTAAATACCATTTCGAAAAAACAATGTTGCTTTTTGTTTTTAAATAAGTTACATTTGCTCCATGGCATACATCTTTTTCATGTTTAGAATATTATTTGAAGTGTATTTTGCACTGAAAAATGGCCATCTTCCTCTGTCTTAACATTAGTTCAGGAGGAAACAGCTAAAAATCAAGTATTTTCTAAACATGTTTTGCTCTCAATCAGTATTTGTTTATCTCTATTCTTATTCCTTCAAAATACCTTTTTATTAACCCCCAGAGAAAAAACTGTCATGTAAAAGGTTTTTACAGAAGTATGCAAGGTCAGTTTGATCCATACATTGTCTTAAACAGGTAACAGATAAGAAAATGGTAAAAGAATACAAAGCCTTCCTCTACTGAAATTGTGACCACCATTTTCTTGGGAAAACTTCAAGGAACTAGGAAGTGCTACCTACCAAGCACTTGGGTGCAACAAATTATCAATCATCCATTTCCTACTCTTTAATTTGGACTTTTTCTCTTGAGAACATGGGAGCATTCTTTGATGAACATGGGGAGCATTTCCAGCAGGACACGTCTGAAATGGAGCGACGTTATGAGACTTTGTTAGCAGACATCCATGGAGGATTTCAGAGGATTATAATAACTACCAAATTAATACTTTTTTAAGTAAATATCATATGTAATACAATTACAGTTGTAGTTCATAATTTTCATGTATAAATAATTAATTTGAAAATGTGTTTTGTCTTTAAAATAGTGTTTGTTCATTTTAAACCTTTGTCTCTCAAAAAACTGGATGTGATAGAGCAATTCTTTTGCCATGTTTAAGGTAGGAATCTTTTAGTTTTAAATAAACTAAAAGATTTTTCAATATTAAATTTGTGAATATGGAAAGAATAACTTTAGTGATTTGACATATGACATTTTATTTGCTTACTGTATATATTTTCATCTATAATTATATCGACTCATATTTTATATTTTAATTTTTCGAACACAGAATTTCTCAAATTAGGAAAGTACTAGATGGATGGATGGATAGACAGAAGTAAAACATTACCATGACTAACAAAATGTGATAGTAGACTAAGCGTACACCAGACAGTTAGAACATCAATGTTCTGAGAAAAAATTGACCCTGTAAGAACTTGCTTCTTTAAGCTGATAGATTGTGCTAAACTATGTACTATATATGAAAAAGAAAACTACCATAAAATGTAATGGATTTCATGACTGGATGTGTATGTGTTTTAGGCTTTGGGGATGCAGTATGGCAAAAAGGAGGCTGAACCTATCCTGGCAGCTTTGAGAGCGAGGCCAGGATACATGTCCAGAGCAGGACACATTTCCCTGCACTCATACTAAGCCAAATAAATGTTAACAATCCTGCATATAATGTGGGAAGAAATTGGAATTCATGTGCAAAGCCCTCACATGGACAATATGAGCACAGTCAATAGCCAGGTCTGGAATTTAAACATAATGCTGTTGGCCTAAAACACCAATAAAGAGAAATAAAAATAATAATAACAAATATTTACAAATATATACCATCATATAATACAATACAATATACACTCACCTAAAGGATTATTAGGAACACCATACTAATACGGTGTTTGACCCACTTTCGCCTTCAGAACTGCCTTAATTCTACGTGGCATTGATTCAACAAGGTGCTGAAAGCATTATTCAGAAATGTTGGCCCATATTGATAGGATAGCATCTTGCAGTTGATGGAGATTTGTGGGAAGCACATCCAGGGCACGAAGCTCCCGTTCTACCACATCCCAAAGATGCTCTATTGGGTTGAGATCTGGTGACTGTCGGGGCCATTTTAGTACAGTGAACTCATTGTCATGTTCAAGAAATCAAATTGAAATGATTCAAGCTTTGTGACATGGTGCATTATCCTTCTGGAAGTAGCCATCAGAGGATGGGTACATGGTCGTCATGAAGGCTTGGACATGGTCAGAAACAATGCTCAGGTAGCCTGTGGCATTTAAACGATGCCCAATTGGCACTAAGGGGTCTAAAGTGTGCCAAGAAAACATCCCCCACACCATTACACCACCACCACCAGCCTGCACAGTGGTAACAAGGCATGATGGATCCATGTTCTCATTCTGTTTACGCCAAATTCTGACTCTACCATTTGAATGTCTCAACAGAAATCGAGACTCATCAGACCAGGCAACATTTTTCCAGTCTTCAACTGTCCAATTTTGGTGAGCTCGTGCAAATTGTAGCCTCTTTTTCCTATTTGTAGTGGAGATGAGTGGTACCCGGTGGGGTCTTCTGCTGTTGTAGCCCATCCGCCTCAAGGTTGTGCGTGTTGTGGCTTCACAGATGCTTTGCTGCATACCTCGGTTGTAACGAGTGGTTATTTCAGTCAAAGTTGCTCTTCTATCAGCTTGAATCAGTCGGCCCATTCTCCTCTGACCTCTAGCATCAACAAGGCATTTTCACCCACAGGATTGCCGCATACTGGATGTTTTTCCCTTTTCAAACCATTCTTTGTAAACCCTAGAAATGGTTGTGTGTGAAAATCCCAGTAACTGAGCAGATTGTGAAATACTCAGACCGGCCCGTCTGGCACCAACAACCATGCCACGCTCAAAATTGCTTAAATCACCTTTCTTTCCCATTCTGACATTCAGTTTGGAGTTCAGGAGATTGTCTTGACCAGGACCACACCCCTAAATGCATTGAAGCAACTGCCATGTGATTGGTTGATTAGATAATTGCATTAATGAGAAATTGAACAGGTGTTCCTAATAATCCTTTAGGTGAGTGTATATTAATATATATTTGAGAGATTAAAGTATAATATAATATATTCATAAACATTTGAGTGATTAGCAAGAAACTACAAAGATAATTAGCAACACACTGCAAATTGTTAATATGATCATTTGATGAAAAACTGCTACTAGTCCCATCTTAATTTCTCTGAAAATTCAAAAGTTATATAGCAGCATAATGCTTAAGTCTGTGAGCTTATGTTTGATCGTCAGGTTGCAAAATTTGTCTTCTTGATAGCTGATAATCTACATTATGATGTATTCAATAAGCTGAAAGGAAATAAATGTGTTACATGATGAAATCTTATCTAATTGTGGTAAATGGTCTTTTTTATCTATGGGGGCTGATAATACTCTGACTAGAGATTTATTTTTTTTTATCACGCATAGACTTATGAAATAATCTATTGACAGAAAAAAAATGCAACACTAGTTGTTAGACTGAAATTAGAACCTTCATTACTACAATGATAATAATAAATGAATGAGAATATAAGAAAAATAGGACCATGCGGAAATAAAAACCTCAGGAATGCCAATACCAACTGTGACAATTAACAACATTTTGCAGCCCTTCATTATTTTTTTTCAGTCTCAAACTAAGTTATCTCATTTCTAGAAAGACTCTGGTGAAGTGGCTGGACAGTGGCAGACAGAAAATCATTTCTCCAGATGTAGGGTTAAGGTCAGGAGAAAAGGCAAGTAGCACCTGAACACAACACTATTCATTCCTCTGAGACACTTGCATCAATAGCAGTGTGTGTGTGTGTGTGTGTGTGTATGGTTGGCTTTGTCCTGATGTAGATATAAGCAGAGGGATCCAGACAAGTCACCATGCTCTAAGGACAGCAGCATGGGGCCTGTCCCTCATCCTCCTGTCATTAATGCTAACTGTCTACCAGCACTTTCAACAGCTATATGGCTGGCAGATCTGAAACCATCTGTCAGATGTACCAATCTGATGTGTTGGTCCTGATTTTGTGTAGTCAATCTGGGGGTGACCAGATCTTGGACAGTTAGATGTTCTGCTGGTGTGCTGAAATCTTTGCTTCAGTCAGAACACAGTGGAGCTTAATCTAGAGTGTCTGGCAGCGCTGCCACATGGCAGGCCTTCTCCCTTCTTGTGCCATTTATGTAAGTATAGAATGCAAAGAAAACAGATTAAGTGCGGCTTTTGTCTTACTGTGTCATAAACATTGAATTAAGGCCGTTTCAAAGGTGACCTGCTGAAGTATTATTGCACTTGGGCCATTTTGAATAGGAGTGTAGAAGACGAGCTTTTGTGTGTTTGCCAGTTTGAAATGCCTCATTTCCACCTTGCTGCTCAGTTAGCTGTGAAATAACAACATATTTTATATTTCTAAATTTGTTGTGTTTATATTTTCCATCGATATAAATGTGTTTTAACTGTAATTTTCTTTATTCACATACCTTTTATTGTGACTCAGGTTAGAATAATCCACTGACCAGCATTATTCTAGTTTTTATCTATGTTGTATGCAAATCCATGAAGTTCTGAATGATGTTTTTCATTCAACTTTTTCTATTTTTTGTTTTTTATTTTATTGTTCATACTGTTCTGAACTTGTAAACAGAATCGTGCTATTTATCAGTAAAGTGAGTGACTGTAAACCTTCTAAGCAAATAGAATTATTTGGGTTGTAAACCGCTTCTCAAGAGCCACAGTGAATATCATCCATCCATCCATTATCCAACCCGCTGAATCCGAACACAGGGTCACAGGGGTCTGCTGGAGCCAATCCCAGCCAACACAGGGCACAAGGCAGGAACCAATCCTGGGCAGGGTGCCAACCAACCACAGGACACACACAAACACACCCACACACCAAGGCCAATTTTTAGAATCGCCAATCCACCTAACCTGCATGTCTTTGGACTGTGGGAGGAAACCGGAGCGCCCGGAGGAAACCCATGCAGACACGGGGAGAACATGCAAACTCCACGCAGGGAGAACCTGGGAAGCAAACCCGGGTTTCCTAACTGCGAAGCAGCAGCACTACCACTGCGCCACCGTGCCGCCTGTGAATATCATCTAACTAATAAAACAACATTTACAGTATTCTTTGTCTGATACCTTTTTCCAGGGTGACCTACAACATTTCAGAGATACAAGTGGTTACATTTCTTTTGTTTTTCCAGTTGGGGCACAGGCAGTACTGAAATGACCTGCTCGTGATTACACAGTGTCAGAAGCGGGATATGAAATCTAAAGCCTAAACTTCTATGCCACACTATTTGCCTTCACTACGGACATTCATACTCTTGTGAAATCTGCATATACTGAACTAACTAATCTACTCTATAAATTATAAATATTTCATACAGACGTGGCAAATTAATAAATATGTCTGGACCAAAATAACTTTGCAAGATATAAATGTTTATGACACTTTTATTCAAGAATTTAAACTAAAATACTGGTCTATTCTTTAAAAGCTTTTCTCTAAATAAGCAGAAGTATAAAATAAGCACTGCGTTGGGTTGGCACCCTGCCTGGAATTGGTTCCTGCCTTGTGCCCTGTGTTGGCTGGGATTGGCTCCAGCAGACCCCCGTGACCCTGTGTTTGGATTCAGCGGGTTGGAAAATGGATGGATGGATGGATGGATGAATAAAATAAGCAAAAGAGTTACCTTTTGAAATACTGTTTACTTAAAAATAATGCAAAAAGAAAAGAAGGTCAGACCAAGAGTAATATCAAAGTAAAACTGAATTGAAACAGAAATCAAAAATACTATAATGGCACAGGAGAGCAGTTTTACCATATACGTACTTTACAAAAGCTCGATATTTCTGTCTGTCTATCTATTGTATATGCAGATCATAATATTTTTTGAAAATAATTTTCAATTATTAAATAAAATGCACTACATACATTTTTTTTTAATTTTACATGTTTATGCCTTATAACAAATGTTTATAATCATTGTAAAGAAAAGTTAAAGAAACCTAGAGTGCAGCATTTAACACTTGCCCCTAATTCAATATTGGAGGGCACTTTCAAATATACAATATAATGTTATTCTGGTTAAGGCTCTCTAATAACCAAATAATAAAAAAAAAAAAAAATCTCTTTACAAAAAAGTAGCAGAGCACCTTCAAGTAAAAAAGTACTTACCCGCTAATTGCTTACTGAACAGCCAAACAAGCAGGTAGAAAGAAAAAACAGTGAAAGATGCTGTAGTCATCATTTCTGCACATGCTGTTTGTCTGACCACTTTCCTGCACCAGTGTACTTCAGTTTAAAAAAAATAAAAGAAAAAAAGCTTGTGGCAGTGGGACCAATGTGAATACAGACTCTTGGAAAATGCAGTTTGGAAGATCACTAACAGAAATAAGGAGTATCCCCACATGAGAGACGTTTTTCAATGAACAGCAGAGAGGATGTCAGCGCAATCAGAAAAATGAGACAATCTGAGACGATCAGCCCTTGTTTCTTAAAAGGAAGGGGGAGGCCTATAACTTTGCATATCATTTGTACTTTCAGAAACATTTTATGGAAATCTGCAAACTACAGTAAGACTAAGAATACAAGAAGAGGATAAGAATAGAAAAAGATAACACAAAGTGCAAAAGTCTTGACCAAAGCAAATGTAAATTTGGTGACTTTTGCAGAGATCAGGAATAAAAAATTGTGATTGTGGTCTACAGTACACACATGGCTTAAACAAGCAAGTACTCCCACAGTAACAACTACTTTAACCCAATATTTATTAAAGGTATTAATATGAAGTGTATATGGCATTAATAACTTCACAGTGCACATTTATTCTGTTAACATTCAGCGAAATGATGGAAATATATCATTGCTTAGAGATGGATTGTTACTTTTCCTCTAACCAGCTATGCAAGTAGTCAAAAAAAATATTGTGGGCTTTATAAGAATACATTAATGCAGTTTTATTCTGATGGGTAGGAAAATTGGACAGAGCATAAGAGATCAACATTAACCAATTATCTATTTATTAGATCGATCCCATCCAGGATTGGTTCTTGCCTTGTATGTAATGCTGCCATAATAGACTTCAACATTCATTTAACCTTCGTTTGGAGTTAATGGATTCAGTAGATGGAAAGATAGTGAACATTATTTAAAGCAAGTTAGAATCATTACTCCTGGATTCTCATTTTCTCCTACATAGGCATAGTGGAGAGCATTCCTAACAACATGACAGACTGGTATGACAATATGGCAACTGTACTGTTGACTACAAGGATGGTCACACTGGACCAGTTAACCCCTAGAGCCACGCATCCATCCAACTCACAAGAGATTCTGAAGAAACCCTTTTCCATAATCTCAGACCCAAACACCCTAATAACAAATTGTTTTCCAACATCCATGCCAGAAGACTCGGAGTTTGTATGTAAACTGTAATCATCTCCTCGGCCTGTTTCAAGACTCCTTTATGGCATCAATTTGTATTCACTAATTTAGATAGATAGATAGATAGATAGATAGATAGATAGATAGATAGATATGGTGATTTTATAGACACTCAAAAAACTTCTCATAGACAGAGGGAAACCACCTGAACCATCGCCAATGTGCAACATCCACCTAGAACAGCGGTACTCAATTTCAGTTCCAAAAGTCTGCAGTGGCAGCAGGTTTTTATTCCAAACTTTTTTGTAATTAGAAGCCAGACCTAACAGATAATGGAATTTGGTACAGTATTCAGTTATATGACTTGTAAGTGGTTTCATTCTTCCAAGGTAAAAATTGTATATTTTTTTCTTTTTTGAGAACTTTGTGGTCCTTCCTTTTTCTCTCAGCTATTTCAAAACATTGTATTAACACAGATATTTCAAGAGGCATGTACACAGGTTTACATGAAGGCATGTTCGCTGGAGAGCTGGTCGTTCCTTTGTCATTTGCATCTTATTATAAACTGATGCTGGTAAGAAAATAGGCAACAATAAAAACCTAAATATAGATGAAAAGTCAATCAAGGGTTCTGAATTTTAATAAGCAATTTAACTAAAATTAAACATCAAAAATGTTGTTTTATTAGTAAGTGAATGATTCAAATTAAGATATTGGATAAAGTGAAAACCTGCAGTCAACTGAGGACTTTAATTGAGTACCTCTGCCATAGATGACGCAATGGCAGCCATTTTGCACCCAAACACCCACCACAAATTAGCTATTAGGTGGGAAAGGGGTGTGGGTGCTAATGAGTTAAATGGTTAAAAATCTGAAAATGACTTAAGCCTTTGCTTAGAAAACTGTCTTCTTAGGAGAAGTGCTATAGCTGTAAGGTGAAGAATGGTTCAAGTTTACAGCATGTTCACAAGATATGAGTGGAGGAATGGTTCATTTAAACAGTTCTGGAGAAGGGGTAAGCTGTACATTTCATACACACGGACCTCAAGCTGACAAGGGAAAGCCAGCAGCTGTGCATGCCCCTGTGAGGTGCTGTGAAAGTTTGAGGGCCCTGTATGGGGAACGGACTTTAACCAGTTAGAATAAAGAAGATGAAGTACATAGTGTGTGATTTTTGTAGTAAAACAAATTAGTGAAGTATTATCAAGGTGCCTTATTTTTGTAGCCATAAGATGAATTTTTTATATTATAACTGAGATATGCAAAGCTGTTATATAAGCTGAGAGTGCAAATAAGGGCTTCACCCTCTTTTTAGTGACCATTCCTTCTGTTAATCTGTTGGCTTCAGGGTTCTCCCTTTTCACAAAAAGAAATAAGGACAGAAAACAGGCTCCCTCCTGGCTGTTTCTTTGGGGTGATTATTCACATCAATTACATTTCTGCCACAAGAGAGACAGACAATTAGAGACAGGAGATAATGAGGGGATCATAGCTGGTGAGGCTCTGATGGGCAATTTAGCTGGGACATCAGGATACAACCTACTTTTTGCAAGGGATGCCCAAGAATCTTTTGTAACCAAAGTATGTCATTTCTTTAGTTTCATCTCTCATCTGAAGTATGGAACCTTTTTTCCCCACAGTGTCACCATCACTGCACTGGTGCATTAGGATCTGTACACAGACCACTTGGTAAGCACTGTCTGCTGGCCTTATCAGCACTTCTTTCCACAGCTTCCCCAGTTTATCACCCATTCAAGTACTGGCCAGGTCCAAGCATACTTAGCTTTAGATGAATTATCTGGTTTGAGGTGCAGTTTTATGGCTGCTCCAGTGATAAGGCTGTCCTCATACCCCATTTACTTGTACCTTCTAAATGCTGCTTTAACTGTTTGACACCTTTTGCATGTTTATATCTGATAATTATACCTATTTAATTTTGCTTTTCTAAATTGCTTTTGCTGTCTTTAATATTTCTAGCATTTTCAGTACTGCCTAGAGATCCATCCAGTGTCAATTCCCTCCTTACATCTGATGCTTCTGGAATAAACTTCTGCCTCCAGTTGCAGCTGAAAATTGGATTAAGAAGGTCAGAAAACAATCCTTTTGAAAAACGCACTTAAAGGAGAAGTGATATGGTCACCTACACAGTGAGTCAAATAAAAGTTTCAAAAAGCAACATTATATTTAACACAGTGAAAAAAACATACCTGCAGGAAAAGAATGTACAGAGTATTTATAGCATTTATGTGGTGAACTGGCCGCATACAGTACAAACCCAATTGTCTCATAAAATCTGTTTTTATTAAAGATAAAAAATAACGTCTTCTGTGTTATGACTAGAGTATAATTAGTACAGAATACTTGGTCTCCTCTTTAAAAAAAAAAAAAACAAAAAAACAAATCTCCGTAATCTGAAAATGTAATTTTCTGATGACCAATGGACTACTTCAGCAGTGCACATCAATGTTGGTGTATTACTTATGAACATTTTAATGAATTCATTTATTTTACAAAACCTGGTTAGTTCTGATAAAATGTGAGTATATAAACTAAAAATATGTTAGACACTGTAAAAGGTAAATCAGAATTTGACTTTATTAGCCAAATACACTTGTATGTACTTGGAATTTGACTTGGTGCACTTGATGTTACATACATAAAAAATAAGTAAGAATAAACATCCGTAAGACACTATGAGTGAATAAACAACTCTACAGGACCCACACATATATGAAGTATTGCAGTGGAGAAAGAGCTGTTCTTGTGGTATGAGGTTTTTGTCATGCTAAAAGTCATTCTCTTGCTGGAAGTGTCCTAAACCAGTGGTTCTCAACCTGTGGGCTGGGCCCCCCTAGGGGGGGTGCGAAGATGTGAAAAAAAGAAAACAAGAATCAAAAATATGAAAAAAACATCTGTTGAAACCAAAACAAATTAACTTAAACTATATTCTGATACTAGAACAATAAATATAGAGTTAGATAAATGTTGATAAAAGTTAAGTAGGTATAATAAAATATGCATCTACATTTCAAAAAAAATGTTAGGGGGGGCGCGATTAAAACTGTTATAAAAACTCAGGTCGCAATTACTTAAAGGTTGAGAAACGCTGTCCTAAAGAGTCATTGTTCTGAAGGTTTTTATTGGCTATGATTTTGCTTGCATACCTGACAATTCTGGTAGCACGTAAGTCCAGAAGTGATGGCAACTGTCAGTGAATCACCTTCTCTGTATTTTGGATATATTATGCAATATGACCTTATCTTTGGCTGCAGCAGTAGTAATACCAGACAGTAATGGAAGAAGTGACAATGGACTCTGTGGTGGTAGTGTAACAGGAAAAATATCCTCTACTGAGTTTACTTAGTGAGTGAACTGATGTTCAGCTTCCACTTGAGATTCTGAGCAGTAATACAATACAATACAATTTATTTTTGTATAGCCCAAAATCACACAAGAAGTGCCGCAATGGGCTTTAACAGGCCCTGCCTCTTGACAGCCCCCCAGCCTTCACTCTCTAGGAAGACCAGGAAAAGGCAGTTCAAAGAGAGACCCCTTTCCAGGTAGGTTTGGCGTGCAGTGGGTGTCAAAAAGAAGGGGGTCAATACAATATAATACAATACACAGAAAAGAACAAATCCTCAATACAGTATACAAATAAAAATTTTAGAAGTACAAAGCAGAATTTAACAGATGATATCACATACTGGCACACTGTTTGTTTGTTTCCTGCCTTGTACCCTGTGTTGGCAGGGATTGGCACCAGCAGACCCCTGTGACCCTGTAGTTAGGATATAGCGGGTTGGATAATGGATGGATGGATGATATTACATAATATGATTTGGATTTGTTTAGAGTCCTGGAGACCTCGGCCATGAAGCTGCTTCCCCCATTTGGCCATTCCACAGCTGAAACAGCGCTGGGCCCACCAATCCGATGAAAGGACCCCTCTTTCCCAAGATTTCTGCGATCCTCCATCAGGGATGACTTTACCTTAGGCAGGCAAAACAACTTGGCAGGTGGGCCGTGGCACCAAGTGCCACATTTGAGTACCAAGAAGAGAAACAGAATAGGTAAGGGTTAGTATCCAATTATAACTATCATGTTACTTATGTTTTAATAGTGCCAAGGAACTGGAAAGACTCCACTGTGTCTACTGGTGTGATATACATTAGTTGGGGTGAACTCCTTCTAAAATCTATTACCATCTCCATGGTCTTTTACACATTGAGATCCAGGTTATACTGACTATACCAAGACACTACATGATCGATTCCCCTCCTATAGGCAGACTGATCTCGATTAGAGATGAGCCCAATGAGGGCTGTGTCATCTTCAAACTCCATGAGTTTTACAGACTGATGGGCAGAGGTGCAGTCATTGATATACTGGAAGAGCAGTGGAGACAGCACACAGACTTCAGGTGAGCCATTGCTGACAGTCAAGTGGCCAGAGATATGTCTCTTCAGCTTCACCTGTTGCCTCCTGTCAGACAGGATGTTTGTGATCCAATGACAGATGGAAACAGGTACATTCAGCCTGTTCTGAAACAAAGCTGGAAGTACAGTATTAAATGCAGAGCTGAAATCTGTAAACAAGGCCCTGGCATAGTTACCAAGGGAATTCAAGTGCTGAGGGCTGAAGTGGAGTGCCATATTAAGGGCCTTGACCTGTTTGCTCTGTAGGCAAACTGAAGAGAGACCTGAAGTGAATTAGTGGCAGACAGCAGTCAAGTGAGGTACAACACAAGTCCAAAGAATAAATGATAGGGCTCCAACTGGGTCACCCCTTTTAATAATGGTCTTGAAAACAAAAGCAATAGTGCTCATTGCCGTGGATTCAAACAAAAAAATGATAAGGCAGCAGTGTCTCATATAGAAAACAGATGCTCATCTGAGTAGTCAGACTGGGGTAGAGCTCTCCTCTATGGTGGATTTACGTTCAAATGAGACAACACCTTCCAGGAGCAGTTCAAATTTATAGTCCTCTGAGCAGAAGGGATGGAGTCAGTTGTCCTCACTGAGTGTCTTCTCAGAGGTGTGGCCAGAAAAAGAGGTGAGGCCGTTAGCAAGCACATCCCCTCAAATGACCCAAGAGAGGGAACCATGAGATGATCAAATGATTTCAATACCACCGAACTCCGGGCCACAGGTCTACAGTTGATAAGTCCATTTGAACATGGTACTTTAATATGGAGGAGGAAACTGAGTTTGGCAATGGATGCTTTACAGGAGTTCTGCCTCTTGAACACCATATTAACATCCCTCTCCAAGACAGTTAAAGAAGGTGTAGATGGGGGAGAAGTATATCAGAAATTAAAGATGTAGCACTCCAAGCCCCCTCAGTGATAATGGGAATGAGCATGGTACTTCTAGTGAGCCAATGGCTTGTGGCATAAGGCATGATGTCAGGAACAAAAATACACTTCATAAATAAAGTATAACTAACAAGATAAACTAAAACACTGTAAAATGTATAAACTTAACATATCATTCTCAAACTCATTTAAGACATTTCAGGGCAGTCCTGACAGCATTGAGTGCAAAACATCAAATCGGCAAAGTCATGGAGCCAGAGGGTCCACTCAACCACACATCCGCACACCCACACTCACTCATACTGGGCCAGTTTGGAATTTCATAGACTACTTAGAGGGCTTTAGGAGAAAACAGAGTGTACCCAGAGTAAAACTCTTACAGACATGAAAAGAAGATGCAAACTCCTCACTCACAATGCGCAAACACTTCATAAAAATAGAAAAATAACAAAATGTTATAAAAGACAGATATTGCCATGAAATTCAGTATTTTTAGCAAGCTATCTGCATCTGTATTTTTCGCTGTAAGTAACCTAACACCTTGTATTGGCAGTCAACTCAAACTTCCTGTCTTGATGCGTATTCTGTAACTTGTTATATGCACTGTTTTTAAAAGCATCTGACTTATTGAATACAAACCTTTGAAGTTACTATTTTAGTTTTAAAAGACATCAGTAATGTAAAAAAAACAATGCAATTCTAAGATTTTTTTTTTTCAAGGGGCACTAACTGTTAAAATTGTCACAGTTTGTCAAAGGGCATCTGTGATGTGTGTTCTTTATTTCTTTCTTTCTTTCTTTCTTTCTTTCTTTTGTTTAACTGCTAATGATGATCAATTCACCAGTACTTAAAGTAGGATGCTGATGAATATATTACACATGTACGCTTCTATTACAGCAGAAATAGCTCCTTTTTCCAAGCAGTTAATTGAGTTGATCTATTAAGTGAAATATGAAACCACCACTACAATAAAATATTTCTTGAGATCAGATTGTTTTAAAGTTGTTTTCAACACAAGATACCAGAGTGTTAAGTGCTACCAGGCTTCTATAGAGAGACAAAATTGTTGTCACCTTGTGTGTTTCATTAATTTTTAGCGCTCTCTTGTCTGAAGATATGTCCTACTGTTAAGGTTCAGGCCAAATCACATTGCATGATTTTCCCAGCAATTTTTAGTTACAGACTTCATTTACATACATGTAAGGGGGCAGTTGTGGTGAACGCCCATATCCCATAGTCATGTAGTGTGACATACCCAGTAACTCAGTTCATCTAGTTTGCGACTCGTCTTAATTTTTGGGGGCAAACTCTGTGTGCATGAAAGCTGACAACCAGTAAATGTTCACTTATAATGAAGCTACAAGGAAAAAGGAACACTGGTGTTTTGGACCTCACAAGCAGAAGACAGGCTCATCTGTCTGATGTCTCACATTTTACGTACCACAACAAAACAGAAAAAAAAAGGCAGAAGTTGTGAGTGAACTTGCTGTGTATCTATAAACCCTTCACACAGCCACTACATCCATTGGACAGCCTGTTATTGGCTATTAACAAATGGGTGAGCTTGAGATATGTTGGAAATGTGACAGTGTGCCGGAAAATTGTTACACAGTCATATAATTTGAAATCGGCAAAGAATTTTAGATGTGTAAACTCCAGGCATGGCTTTACCCATGCCAAACTGGTCTAAGGGGACAGGACAGACAAATAACAATCCAATACTGATTTTTATAAATGAACAAATTTAAATTGAAGAGGACCTCACCTAAAACAGAGATATCCAATGAGTGACTGGGGGTCAGGTGACCCACATAGCCTATTTAGACTCAACCTGAAAAAGCTACATGGAGTCACCATGTGGGCTCACCATTCACTAGATGAAGGGTAAGAGTCAGATGTCAGTCTAGTAACAGGCAAGAGTGAAATGCATACTACTGTAGACTCTGGAAATAGAAAGTGGCATTTGAGACATAGGAGATAACTTATCTGGAAGGGAAGGAGCTGTAACTTGAGTGGTAAGTTGAAAGATACCAGAGACACACAGCTAATCTCACCTGTATGCATAGCATGTCCTCTGGAACCAAACCTCTCTCTTACTCTGGCTCAATGGGGAAGTGCCTCTGGTAGGTGTGAGGAAATTGAAATGTCCTGGGCTGAATTCTGTACAACTGGAGTTTGTTTCTGTGGAAGAGAGGAATGCTGCAATGTGACTTTGAGTTGCAGAGAATAACACATGGGATGTTGTTTGTGTGGTTGCAATAAATAACTGTTCAGAGTATTCTGCCTTTTTAGGAACATTGGATTCTACTGGGAGCCTTATATGCTTATACAGGGTATGTAGAGAGTGAAGGAGATACTTGAAGGTTAATGATCAAAAGACATGACATACCTGATCTGAATCTGAGTGGTAAACTGACACTGGATTTGTGTATTTGTCATGCAATGTGCATAATAAAGGCCGTGTTATGGTTAAATCAGGGCTTCAACCTTGCTCTGTGTCCACTTCACTTGACTTGACTGTTTTTGTTATTTTCCCATGCCATTATTTTTCTTAAGTTTTGTAATTTTTTTTATATATATTTTGTGTTTCCTTATTTTTGCATCATTGTGAATTTTTTAAGAATGTTCATTAAGTTTTAATTTTTCTTGTTTTTGTCCTTGGTAATTTTATTTTGAACTCAATGATATAACGCTGCAGCTGTGACTGCTTTTGGCCTATTTGTAGACATGTCCTAATCCAAAGTCAAGGTACTCGTACTAACCTTCTCATTTTGTCGGGCCCATATTGTAGGAGAATCTCATAGATTATTTCTATTGTAAGTTCTGTTTTTTTAATTCTTCTGTATTTTGGATGTTTCTACTCTATCTGTGGCTAATGATGTTGTTTTTGTGATTTGTAATTTTAATTTTTCATATTTCAGTTGCCTCTTTGAATTAACATTTAGCATATTCTCGATCTCTTTTGAAATTACTTCATTGTTTTTAATCCCTTTTTTAATAAACTGCCATTATTACAAGAAACTCTGCTTTGTTCTTTAGATCAGGGGATTATATGGTTCCACTCTCCTTTTTGAGATTTATAGTCTTGCCCTATTTTGTTGTGTGCAGGCCACAGGCCCGCTTTTGAGATTTAGGGCCATGCCTAACTTTATTTATCAGAGCCTGTTCTGCAGCTCCAGCCTTTTTTTTTAGTTTATGGGATCAAATACCAAAACACCCCCATGGTTGGCATACAAGGCACAGTTCTCTGAAAGAAGACCCAGGGACAAACCCTAAACATACTGGAAGGTATTGTGATTAGGAGTCACAAATATGGAGAAATGGGTTACACGCCTCTGAAAGGATCATGAAGCAGACCAGAGCTATCACTAGCCCAGAACAGGTTAATTCAGTCCATCTTACTCCTTATTGCTATCTGCAAACTTTTAAACAAGGGGAGCTGGCAAAATAATTAGAAATATCCCAAAATATAGCTGAAGCATCACAAGAGGAAGGAGAGGATGACCATAAGTCCCTGGCTTGTAGATGGAATATAAAACAAAGAATCTTTATAAATAAAATCTTTTTGCTTGATAGAAATTTGAACATAAGAGAAAAATGCTGAAAAGGGCAAAAAGAGACAAAATTGAGCTGCCAAAATGTAATCCTGAATCAAACAACTCCAGTACACATTCCAGAAATCAGAATCCTCAAAACAGAAATAAGAAGTGGGCAAAAGTCAGAAAATTCAAAGAAAAACAGCAGTTATCACAACTCTCAATACAAGTACAATGATCTCCTAATCTGAGCCTTCTCTGCTCTGGCCTAATTAGGCAGAGGAAGGGCTCAGGAGTGGTGACATCAAGGAACAGACATTTATTACTCTATCAAAGACCTGGTTAACAAGAGACACCTCTACATCTGAGGGTATTCCACCTATGGCTCCACTTTCACAAACTTGTTACCAGTTTCTCAGTATATTATAAAAGGTAACTGACTCCATATAATACTGTATAATCCAGGTCTAACCCATCTGATGTTGCACATTGTCAGTGAGGAGACTTATTGTCTTCATAGGCAAAGCATTTGAAAATCGAGTTTGAAATACAGAAGAGGATTGACTAACAAGATAGTGAAGAAAGCCCATGTCTGGGGCCCAGTTCAATTGACTTTGTGCTCAAGTCTGACAGGTCTAAATGTTTCTGTAATGATTTCCAACAAATCAACTATGTCTCTAGTTTTGATGCCTGTTATATTTACTGAAGTAGATGAGCCTATCAATTGACTTCATGGACTATGCTTTCTAACTACACTAGATATTACAAAAAGTGTATTGGAAAATTCCTTTATTAGACCACAATGAAAAGAAAACCACATTGAGCACTACTAGTGGACATGTCCATGGGCCTAAGTGAGCTTTGGTGACATTTCAACATCTAGTGGAGAGATTATTTAGGCCAAAATCCCTATATTGCTGCTTACCTAGAGGACATTATCAAGTATTCTTTCACCTGGGAAGAACACTTATGCCATCTGCTGGCTGATTTGGTGAAGCAAGATGAAACTGTTGTTAGAAACTCTTTAAGAAATGCTCAAGTTCAAGCACTTTATTGTCATTGTGTAACACAATGAAATTACTTTTTGTGCCAGCCCCAAGGTGCATTTAAAGAGAAGAGAAATGCTCTAAATATAAATGCTAGTTTAGATTAGCAGACAAGGTTGAAGATGTTTACTTATTAGTCAGTCAGTCAGTCAGTCATTGTCCAACCCGCTATATCCTAACACAGGGTTCACGGGAGTCTGCTGGAGCCAATCCCAGCAAACACAGGGCACAAGGCAGGAACAAACCCCGGGTAGGGTGCCAGCCCACCGCAGGGTACACACACACACACCAAGTACACAATAGGGACAATTTAGGATCACCAATGCACCTAAACTGCATGTCTTTGTAGTTCTTTATTCAGCTGATACTTATTCACTTCCAGCCCTCTACCTAGTCACATACATTGCACAAAGCAGTTACTTATTCAATGTTAAAAGAAAGACAGATGCCTTTGATGAACAGCAGTTTTGCCCGGCACAACGTGGGTAATGAATTAGATTTACAGTGATGTTTAAGCGGCACTATAACAGGTTAAATGTCAGTGGGCCACCCCTATTTTAACAGTTTAAAAAAAGAAAGATGCCTTTGTTAATTTGCAGTTGAGATTTGCCCAACTCAATGTGGCTAACTGAGTAAAAAGTACTGGCAAATTTGACACACTGTTATACCTAATAAATGAGATTTACCGTGATGTGTAAAGGGCACTGTGAAGGGTTAAATGCCATTGGGCCATCCTGTTTTTCACAGTTTCGAGAAAATAAAAATACCTTTGTTTAATTACTGGTGGGTTTTGCCCAGACCAATGGCAGTATATACAGTAGGCCAAACGGATTTGCAAAGCTGGCATAGTTTCATATGTAATGAATGAGATTTGCAGTGATGTTGCATGGGCACCATAAACGGTTAAATGCCATTGTGCCAACATATTTTTTACAGTTACTAGTGGGCTTCGCCCCCTGCTTGCTTTGCTCGCCAACCCCCGTGTTTAGTTTTTCGGATACACACTTTTAAGATTTTTTTTTCTTTGAATTGTTGCTATTTCATTAGTTTCTCTTTTATTTCAGAACTTCTGTAAAAACAATATTTGGAATCTTGTGAGTCCCAATATGCTGAATCTTTTTAATGAGGTCAGTGAGACATGTGTTTAATGAGTTTGTACCATAATTCAGGACAGGTTTCTCTGTTTTGAATTTCAGTACAGACAAAACAATCTACAGCATCAGTAGTTAATAATTTTTTTTGCAAAGTAACCAATAAATGCACATGAGGTAAACTCCGTTTTTGAAATTCTCTTGACTTAAACTTCAAAGCCTTACAATATTTACATAGCTTCTGACATATCACTTATGTCCATATATTCAATCTCTATTCGCCTATTCTTTAATTCTCCACATAATAATTTCTCTTTTTTTTGTGCTAATGTGATGTTTACTTTCTTTTTATAATAGAGAGATTACAAAACATGGATTCCTTTGTTAAACTGCAGTTGGGTAGATGGGTTTTGCATAGCCGACGGAGGTATATTAGTCAAATGGACTGGCAAAGTTAGCATACTCTCCTTTCTAATGATGAATGGGTTACCTCTGATGGTTATTGAGCATTGTAAAGGGTTAAATGCCATTGGACCACCTAATCTCACAGCTTTGACAAAACATGGATGCCTTTGTTAAACCTCAATTGGGTCTTGCTTGGCACAATGCAAGTATGTTAGTCAAATGGATTGGCAAAGTTGGCATTCCTTCATATGTAATGAATGGAATTTATTGTGATGTTTAATGTGCACAGTAAAGGGTTAAATGCCATTAAGCCACCTTCATTTTTTACAGTTTTGACAAAACCACTGGTGCCTTTGTTAAAATGCAGTTGGGTTTTGACCAGGCCAACATGGGTTTATGGATTAAATGGGTAGGCAAAGATGGCATAGTATCCTGTCTAATAAAGGGGATTAACTCTGTTGTTTTTCAAGCACTGTAAAGAATTTTAACCACCCAATATTTCATAGTTTTGAAAAAAAAATGTGCCTTTTTAAACTGCAGTTGCCCAGCCCAATGTGGGTATATGGGACAAATGGACTGGCAAATTTGGCATACTTTCATATGTAATTAATGGGTTTAATTCTAACTCACTTAGTCCTAAACAGGGTCATGGGGGTTGCTGGAGACCATCCCAGATAGCATAGGGCACAAGGCAGGAATACACACTGTACAGGGCACACACACATGCACACACAAACACACACACTCACGCTTTGACCAATTCAGTGTTGCCAATCCACCTAACCTGCATGCCTTATGGACTGAGGGAGGAAACTGGAGAAGCAGGAGAAAACTAATGCAGAAACAGGGAAAACATGCACACAGGCCATGCACACAGGACCCAGGACACAAAGCCTAGTATTCTTACTGCAAGGAAGCAGCACTGCCACTCTGTCACAATGCAGTAAATAATGATCAAATGGGCTTAGCAAATTAGACAAATGTGGCAAAAGAAAGTTTAACGATTAGTTGGACAACAGGACTGCATCATTCTTTGACTGCACTTACTATTAAATAAGGTTTCCTTTTTTCTCAAAAACTGTGAAAATTTTGGTGGTCCAATGGTATTTAGCCCTTTGTAGTGACTATTAAACATCACAGGAAACCTCTTTCATTATATATTATAGTGTGACAACTTTGTCGGTACTTTTGAGTCAGTTGCCTACGTTGGGCCTGGAGTGCCACAGTGGCTACAGGTTTTTATTCTAACCCTTATCCTAATCAGTGACCAGTTTTCACTGCTAATTAATTTTTTCCCCCATCACTTTAATATTCCTGTTAGAAGAGTTCAGCCCTCTGAATTGATTCCTTCCTTCATTAAATGACAGCCAAGCAGAAATGAGATGTGAAATGAGCTAACAGATGACCAGCTCAAATGGGGCTTCAAACTCCAACCAATTTCACTCCAATCAATCACTTTCTTAATGAGAAGCCAATTCTTGCTGTTAATTAAACCTTTTATTTAATTCCATGCCTTGTTGCTGCTCTCATTCTGCCCCAGCACACATTTCGAAAACTGTTGCTTTTCTGTCCTTTCTAAGAGCACCATCAAAATGTTTTGGTGACCTGAGAGATCAACCTCAGATATTGTGTAATGGGCACAGAGGAGCTGGTCATGTGGTGGCTTATTTTGGGTCTCATTATTGTTTGGCTAATAATTAAAGAAAAAAGAAATAACTATGGGGCCTGAGTCAAGTTAATTAAAAGAAGTAATCAGCAGCAAAAACTGGTCACTAATTAAGAAGATGGTAAGAATGAAAACCTGCAGCCACTGCAGCACTCGAGGCCTGGAGTTCGCCACTCCTGGGCTAGACAAATCTAAAGTGAAAATTGACAAATGCATCTTTCTTTCTTGGATTTGTTGAAGTTGTGGAATTTTTTGCTTTTTAACCCTTGTGATGGACGGCTGGAAGTTCAACCCTTTAGAGACCCAGCAAGCAAGCCGGAGTTGGAAGGTAGTAGGATAGAGCTTGCTGGGAGGAGTGGAGGAGAGATTTGTGTGCTTTATTGTATTGTTGCTATTTTTATTATTGTTACTTGCCTGTTTATGGTGGTGGAGGTACTTCTGGGCACAGAAAACAATAAGAAAATAATTAAATACCTTCTTGATGATTTTACCCTGTGTTCAATGTGTCTGTCTGTTGGGTTGAAAGAGGCAACAGTGACCTCTAGTGTCTTACACCCTCTACAGTGCCCTCCAATGATCAAAATAAATCTCATTCATTAGATATTACCGTGCCACCTTTGCCAGCCCATTTCTTGTTGAGCTGGACAAAATTGAACTGAAACCTAACAAAGGCATCTTTCTTTTCTTGAAACTGTTAAAATTTGGGTGGCCCAATGACATTTAACTCATTATAGTGTGTCACACACATGCAAGTAGGGGGACATTGTGTGGACCAAGTAAAGGTAATTCCACGCCAGGCCAGGGGAGGGAGGGGTGCACTAAACCTTCTCCTGTTATCTCTTCAGACCAGCCGCGGAAAAACTTATCTGAACCAAGAACGTCACTTCTGGTTCCGGTGCCCAGAAGAACGTAACTTCCGGTTCCGGCACCCAGAAGAACATCACTTCCTGTTCTGGCGCCCAGGCAGATGGCAGGAAAACATCACTTCCGGTTACCCAACATCACTTCCGATGACCCTACATCACTTCCTGTCTGACCACTTAAAACCGCCATCTTTTCCAACCTTCATCAGTTCTGTCTTGGACTCCGTACTATCAACAAGACTGTTGAAACTTAAAGAATCCTTTGCAGCTAGTAATATTATATGGGTGGCTGCCCCAAACCTTTTTTTTACGTGTGTTGAGTCTGTTCCTTTTAC